>JAJEJO010002421.1:406922-423156 GCA_020662805.1 Glaucomys volans
TTTCTTTCTTTCTTTCTTTCTTTCTTTCTTTCTTTCTTTCTTTCTTTCTTTCTTTCTTTCTTTCTTTCTTTCCTCCCTTCTGCTATTGAGGTGCTTCAGTTCCTTTTATATTCTGAACTCTAATTTCTTGTCAAATGTATAGTTTGCAAATATTTTCTCTCATTCTGCATGTTGTCTTTTTGCTGTGTTGATTGCTACCTTTTGTGTATGGAAGCTTTTTAGTTTCATGTAAGAGATCACATTCCCAATGTGAAGATGAATTAAAAACATCACATTTTATCCACAAGCATGTGCAAATAATATGCACAAATCAAAAAGTGAACAAGAAGTCAATATACATATCTGTATCTATCAAGTACTATCATCTATCCATCTATGTCTGTTTTTCATTTTTATTTTGTCCTCTTCCTTTCTACCTCCCTCCCTAGCTCTTTTTCTTTATTTCTATCATCCTTTATCATCCATGTTCTGTTGGAAATGTACTATATAGTGTATAAAGAGATTAATTACCATCCCATTGTTATTTTCTAAATCCACATTTTCTACAGAGCACCATTTCTGTGGATAAATTAAGCCTTATAAGAACCAAAAGAGTATTTCATATTCAAGTCAGTTGTGAACGAATGGATAAAGGGCTTTGTTACTACAGTTCTCCAAGTGAGATTGATGACCTCAGAGAGGAGATGACTGATGGAAGAAAGTTCTGGATGAGGAGGAAGTGAATTGAATTTAAATGCAAGGCACATGATCATGTTTTTTCTTATAAAGGAGGAACTCTCTTCTTTACACAACATTGGAGGAAGCAAACCCACAATCAATATTCTGTGATCTTCAGTTTATTGCATTTCAGGCCAGTGGAATTTGCCTGGTCTCAACTAGAGGGTTCAGAGAGATAAGACCCTGATTATTTAGGTTGCTTAGAAGAATTCTAAGAAAGAAATTAGACATAAAATCCTTCCTTAAAATAGATGGCTACTGACTGGATAGTTCTTGCAGGAAAAGTTGACAAGAGAATGAAATATGGGTTAAAAGACAGTTCAATTTGGTTGATTTGTAACTTGTTGAAAGACTACAGCCAAAATGTGATCATTCATTCTTTCATGTGTTCATCATTCATTGATTGGCAAGGAAAATGAGCAGGTGCTTCCCAAAAGATATTTCTTAATGACCAAAAATCACATAGAAAAAAATTTAACCTCAGTGTAGGCTGCAAGTCCATATTCTAGAAGAAGTAGCTCCTTTCTGTCCCCTTTGCATCACTTCTTGGTCTTACTCCTGGGTCACCATGAATTCCAGCTCAGGGGAGGAAGAGAATTATGGTGGTTGTTATAGAGAGATCAACTCTGGGAAAAAACTAAATTTTAAAAGCACAAAAATTTACTGCAAAACTAATAAAAAATAATAAATAAATTCTTTCAGTTCATAGACTCATCAGGGCCAGAATTTCTGCTTAAGGCTTATAATGAAGATCTGCTCTCTCATGGCCTTTCCCTTTAAACATATGCCTGCCTCCCTGGTGGACTTAGGAGAAAGTGGTTTTACAGCTTTAGTAAGCACTGAATAAGGATTCAAGTATTCAGGGCACTCTTTCTTACTATTAATCTGAAAAATGCAAATTAAAACAGCAAGATATCTTTTTGGTCTATCAAATTGGCAAATATTTAAAATAAAGATATTATGCAGTGTTGATGAGGGTGTGGGGGCATAGATAACTCATACTGCTGGTAAGAGTGTAAATTAGCTCAATCATTTTGAAGAGTGATTTGACAAGCTGTATCAAAAGCTTAAGAAAAGAGCCATGAGGCATTCCACTTCTAAGAATTTATCCTAATAGGATAATTCTAGGTGTGCTCAAAGATTTATCTATATGCATATTCATTGGAACTTTGTTTAACAGAAGAAAAAATGGAAATAAGCTAAATGCTCAATAATAGAGAAATGTTTGAATAAATTGTGTTGTGGCCATAGAGTGGAATGTGGTGAACCCTCTGAAATGTTGCTGTAAAATACGGACAAGGAGAGAAAGAAAATGAGATGGGTAGATAGTAAGAGACAAAAGAAACAATCAACCAAATTCAATATGAAGACTTTATTGATTTAACAAATCAACTATAAGATAATCATTTATGAGACTGAGATATTCCTACACTGAATATTTGATTATAATAAGGAACTTAAAAAATAATTGGGGATGACTATGGCATTGTGGTATTGTGACTTTTTCTTTATCATCTTTGTCTTTTAAAAATAGATGAGTATTCATTAGTGAAATGACGCAATGGTTGGAATCGCATTAAAAGAACTCAATGTGGGGATCGTGGGAGTGGTGGGGAGGTAGATAAAACATAATTGGCCAAATTATGTTTATGTTTATTATAATGTTGATAATTATTGAAGTTGGATGGTAGATAGACAGGGATTTATTACATATTATTTTATTGATTTTGTCTATGTTTGAAATCCCCACGATAAATAAAAATATTTCTGTTATTGAATAATTATTTATGTGGAATATTTTCATAGCATACTGTTGTTTAAACAACCATTTGACAGAATATATATTAAACCAACATTTGGATGTAGGATGCGTCCTAAGAGTTCAGTGATATGAGAGGCAGACACCCTTTCCTTCCTCCCCAATGACTGTTTCCCTTAGGGCTGAGAGAAGAAAGCATTTTGTCAAATGCTTATGGCTGACATTAAGTGAGGATCCCCTGGAGAAGTATGGTACAGAGGGGTTAATTCCAAAAGGTTTCAGACAAAAAAAATTTCAGTAAGAATTTTTACTATATTTCAAGTGAATCATACAATTTTAAACATATAACTTTGATTCATTTTAAATATATGCCATCAGCATAGCTGTTTTTTTTTTTTAAATCCTGGGATATATCTGAATTGAGAAATGAAAATTCTTCTGTCTCCAGAATATCACAAACCTGGGGTAAGGAATGGTCATGACAATGGTATATCTAAAACTAGCCTAGTGGCCACAAGGGTCAGAGAGGGTACAGAAAGGACTAAGATGGAATAGTCTTATAAAACATTCATGGTGGAGTAGCCAAGGCATTATTCACTTACCTAAATAAAAGGTCATATTTAATCTTTGTTTCTAAAAACATAAATGTGCTTTCTAAGAATCAGAGGAAATACACATATAGAGAGAAAGGGGTTATGGTTTGGATGTGAGGTGTCCACCAAAAGCTCACGTGTGAGACAATGTAAGAAGGTTCAGAGGAGAAATGATTGGGTAGCAGGAGTCTTAACACAATTAGTGATTTAATCCCATGACAGGGATTAACTGAGGGGTAACTGAAGTGGTAGCGTGTGGCTTTCTGGAGGTGGTGGGAATTGGGGTGTGGCTTTGGGGCATATATTTGTATCTGGTAAGCAAGTCTCTCTCTGCTTGCTGATGATGGGAGCTGCTTCCCTCTGTCACACTCTCCCACCATGATGTTCAGCCTCACCTGCAGCCAGAGAAATGAAGCCAGCCGTCTATGAACTAACCTCTGAACCTGTGAGCCCTCAAATAAACCTCTCCTCCTCTATAGTTGTGCTGGTTGGGTCTTTTAGTCATTGCAGCAAAAAAGCTGACTAAAACAAAAGGATTACACCCAATTTCCCTCTATGCTAATTTAGTTCTCCGTAATCATTTATTTGGGCAAGTCTCCCTACACATCTCTGCCAAGAGTGTTGACTACTAACTTTTCTGAGCTTCATTTTCCTAATTTGTATAATATGCTTATGCAAGTATATAAAACACTGAGTTAATTTAAAAAGAAATTATATATAGCTTATGTAAAGCTCCTTAGTAAAATGTCCAATATTTTCCTTTCTTGGCTCTTCCCTTTCTTCTTCCTCTTCTCCTTTCTTTCCTCCTATCTTCTTATCCTACTGTTATTTCACATAAAAATTAGTTAATAAGCAATGTCTTTACCATATAACAATTTGATCATTTTTAAAGGAAACGTCTTCATGCGAAGAGAAAGGTATGTACTCAACAAATGAAATGGAGAACATTCACTATGCAGAGAAAAGTAATTAGGTTTTCTTCTCATAAAATGTAACAGAATAATTTCCAACATATCTAAGGAATTAAGAGCAAAAAAGTTCAATATTTTAAAAATATTAAACTGTGAAGTATTACAGTCTCTGATAGTGAGTTAAGGGAATTTAAAAGCTTTCAGAATAGAATTGCCATTAAAATGTGCAACGTATTTATGCAGATTTTTTGATGGGAGAAAAATCCACATGCTCAGTTACTTAAGACACCAGTCTTCGGAAGTCCTTCCTCCAAAATCTGAAAGTTTGCAAAGTTGTTTGCATTCAAATTCCTCTTCTAAAATGGCAGTTTATCCAGAAATCTTCACAGAGTTTCAGTATCATTCAAAATTGTTAATTCAAGGCCTTGATTCAGAAAGAAGATCTGCTTCATTCATATGGCCCAAAATATCCAAGAAGTCTATGAATAAATCTCTCTCTCATAAGCATTCTGAAAATGGGCTTTTCCTTCACTCACAAAAAAGCAAAAATGCAAAAATTTTCCTGAAGTTCACTAAGTGTCTTTTTTTCTAGAAAGTCAATAAAACTCTGTGTAGTAAAAGGTAATTTAATTTTTATTTATTTAGTAATAAGTAATTTAAAAGACTTTTTTGACGAAAGTCTTTGCATTGGTGGTAATTTAAGGCCTTGGGCTTTGATAAAGTTTAGCAACCTTGATGGGTAATTCTATCAGGACCATGACAGAGATTTTGCTGAAGTTGAATATTGATGTATGAAGCAATGAGTCAAGGTGAATTATGTGGCTCCTTCCTTAGCCAACACAATAGATGTTAAGAACTAAATTTATACCATATGTGCCCAGTTGAACTAGTCAAATTTTTCTGCCAACTAACATTTGGCTGGCAAGGAATATTTTCCATAATTCAAAGAGCTCAACAAACTTTTCAGTTTTCAAAAGGACCTCTTGAGAGACAAAAACTAGGAACTTCCCGCTCTGAGAGCCATCCAGAGTTTGATCCAGTTGTATACTCATCATGGAAGTGTGGCTGCCAATCCTCCAACACCTGCTACACAGTTTTAGAAGGATGTCCTGATTCAGAACAGTGATGGAATTACCCACGTTGGTTTCTTCATTCTGACAGTGAAAAAACAAGATCCAAAATGTCTAGGGCATATGGTTTTAATAAACCTCAACATCCATATGTTTGGTTTGGCAATGGAACAATAAACCTAACAGACTATTTCAAAGACAAAACTTTTGTGTTCTGGCAATTTGAGTTTCAGTACATTTCATGTCCTTAAAATCCAGGTTCAAGCTCATGGAAAAGATATAAAATGTTGAGTTCTTCTTGTGGATGGAAGAAAGCAAAGCAACTGTTCAGGTTTATAAGCTCTATGCTTCCACCACTGAAAAGATTATCTTATGAAAACTACCATTTTTCTGTCTCAATGTATACTGGGGAATGGCATTGATCAAAGCATATTTTGTGCATGGCCAGATTGAAAACCACTCTTCCTTATAATTGTTATTCACCAATAAAAAATAAGAATACAAAATCTTTCTTACAAGACATACTTGTGATTAGCAAGGATAATGACCACACTCTTACAGGCAGGGTATGTTCTCATCGATCCATAACACTGAGAAGATTTTGCCAGACATTAAAGCAAAGAAATGATGGTATTTCTATGTTCTCTCATCATGCAAAATATAATCCTTCATCTTAACTATAAAATATTCACCAATTGCTTAGTTTATAAGGACACAAATAGATTCTTTTACCTAGGGGTTAAATCCTCCAGCTAATAGACATTGCATTCATTTGTAGGTATGTATAACAATGTCAAGGTAGTTCTAAACTTTTGAGAACCTGGATGGCTTTGTTGGGGCATTATTCTGGTATCTGATGTGAACAAGCTTAGCACAGGCTCTGAAACAGTATCAGTGAGTGCTTGGTATAGTGAACTGAATTATAAGGCAAGAAGAAGGAAGGAGGGGACAAATCAAGTGTAAGAAGAGGACTTCTCTTAAGGTCATGTGGCAGCTTATTTCTTTAATTCCTTGATTGTCTTAAAACTCTAGGGACACATAGAAAATGAAAATAATCAAAAACAAAACTTTAATGTTCAGTGGAAATTAGGATACACAGAAAACCAAAATAGTGCAAGTTATTGTTAAATAATTTTTCAAGTCCTGGGACCAGCCCTGCCAGGCCATACCAATCTTCTTGGAATGAGAGAGGATAGGGCAGAGGAGGAAAAGAGAGTATGGAGGAGGCATTTGGAAAACATTTCAGAAATCTCCAGAAATTATTCACTTCTTGAAAAAGGACCCCACTCTAAGCAGGAAGCAGGAACAAATATAAGAACAAATGAAATCAGACAAGGTTTAAATATTCCAGAAAGTGGGACAGAAGTGGCAAATCTCATACAATAGCATTAAAATAACATAAATTCTATAAATGAATGGGTCATTAAAATTCAAGGGGTTATCCCTTAATGACGGCAAATGGTTTTGGAATCAATAATAAAAAGTAAATCACAGGACTATTGAAGGAAGTCCTCAGAAAGTTAAATTTTAAATTTGGAGAAATGGTAATTACATAGAGACGTCTTTTCTAAAATAGAATTTCTTCCCACATCAGCCAATGTGGGTGACTTTTCTGTTCCCTGAACTATCTCTCATTTTATAAAAGTAGTAGACCCAGTGAAAAACCTAACTTATTGTAATTCCAAATGAAAAGAAATAGCTTCACAGTGATGCACAGTATGTCACAAAAAGAAATGCAGGAAATAGCAATAAAAGCTTCTGTACCAAAACAAATACAAAAGCAAACCAAATACTTATGATTAAAATGTAGATAGAAGGCAGAAAGAAATTTATTATTAAACATTTCAATAAGAACCTTAAAATATCAAATGAAATAATTGTTGCTGTGAAGGAAGATAATACAAGTAAGAGCTCTAGGAAGAGAAGGTCTGAGATAGAGGTTAGCTATAAAAGGAGATGAAATGATTACTGAGAGAATATAAAGGAAAAAGAAAAGAAATGAAGATTCTCTATCTAGGTACTAGGACTGGCTGGGATGTCTGGCATAGCTGGATCCCTCCTGCAGTGTGGTCTCTCTCCTTTAAATAATGGCAACATTCAAAAAAGGAATAGTCAGACATGTGTGCACAAATTGCTTAATGTGTGTACAGAGTCGCATTCTGAGAATTACATAGATAGGTGATTTCATCATTGAATTAACATCATGGAGTGTAGTTATACAAACTAAGAGTGCTAAGACATCACCAGGTGATATAATTGTATGAAGCACAATTGCCAGTGTGGATGGGCATTTATTGAAATATTGTTATGTATCACATGGGTGTGTTTGTTATTTCCCTATGTCATATTTTCTGTTATTCCAATGGAAAACCAAAAACAAAAGAATTGCACAAAAAAGGGAAAGAAAAGAAAATTTAAAAAAGTTCATGGCCAAGATCAGAGTCAGTGTGGGAGGGCCAAAACAGGACAATACATGAAGGCATGATTTGCTACGAGCCATTGATATACTAATACAGTACAGTTTGCTAATTGGCCTCAGTGATTTATGTTGAAGTCCATTCAGGCTCAAAGGTTGTGATTTGTGCCAGGGCTCAATACAAAAGATTCTTAGATATACTTCTTGTTGATACAAAAGAAACTCATGAATGGAAAAACAACTTATCTATCCCTCCTTTCTACATATCTACCAATATAGAATGGTAAGGCAGGAATAGATATACACAATGGAAATTTCTTCTTAAAAGGGGATGAATCAGATATTTGTAGCACTCATTGGTCCATATGATTTAAAATCTAGTTAGCATATTTTATTGGAAATTTTCACTTAGGGGCAGGAAGGGTTCTTTGATTAAGGTTTAGTTCTGCTCCCTTGGAGTGGTTTCCCTATTCACTCTTGCTCATGGCTCTTAGTTTTCCCCTGTGGGCTTTTGGCTCAATTCTCTTAAATGTTTCTTCTTTTTCTCAAGAAACAGCTGAGTAGTTTAATAGTCCTTTTTTGAATGTATAAAGGTAGAGGCCCAAAGATCTCTTTTCATTTTCTTTTTTTCTCATCCAAACTGATACAACTACCTCAAAAAAATCTAAAGATTTCCTATGAATATAACTAGGATTCACTTATGCTTCAAGGTCATATCCCTAAGTCTTTTTAAGATAGATCTTACTCTAATTTGTGTGTCATGACATTGTGGGACAATGTTTTCTAAATCCCTAGAAGTTCTTTTACTTGCTGAGGGAGTCTATTAGGAATCACTTTGAATCTTTCTGAGGTCACAAAAAGGGGTTTATGTCCTTTCTCTTGACTTGTTCTTTTCTCCCAGACCATTTATTACATTAAGACTCTTCTACCAACTGCAAAGACTAGAAATGAGAAATCGTTTCACTTTCAAGCCCAGAAGTTTCTATGTCATCTTCCTAATTTCCTTTTGCAAACTAAACAATCCTTTCCTCAGCTTATCAGTCTCTCTTCCTATATCTTGCCATATCACATAATACAAGACAGTTGGCATTTTCATCATTCTGCCAGGAAATCTCCTTAGTGAGATCCTCCAGTCTTCAGGTATAATTCTCTCTTCTGAGTTTCAGCAGGTAACAGGATTGCCAAATGTTTTGCTATTATAAAATATGGGCTGCTATTTTTTTCCTGCCACTAATAATTTCTTCAACCCATTCTAATCTCTGCCAACAGTTTTATTTTCCATTCCTTCAGTCTTTGCCAACAGACCCCTTGTACTTCTCAAGCCTCCATCTGCTACCCATTTTCAAAGCCAATGCCTCATGTTTGAGGTTTTGTTATAGCCACACCACACTTCTAGGTAACAATTTCTCTATTAGCCAAAATTTAATGGTTTAAAACAATGATTTAATGTCTTTAATGATTTTGTGCATTGAATGGTAGTTTTCCTGATTTCAGCTGGGCTCATTCAAGTGGTTGAATTTAGCCATTGGAGTGGCCTGGAGCTACATTAAGTTGGGTTGGCTAGCTTTACTCTCTATGTGGTCTTTCAGACCCAGGGACTTTTGATTAACCTCCTTCAGAAAGGGATGGTAGCATTTAAAGAGTAAAAACCCAACATGCAAGTGTCTATCAAGTGTCTACACTGTCAGTTTTGCTGATGTACCATTTTTCAAAACAGGTCACATAGCTAAATCAGGATTGAGTATGAGAGGGGACTACAAAAGGGTGTGGCTATCAGGAAACATTATTGATTGGGAATCATTAATTAACAAAATAACACATGAACAATAGAGATAGACAAGAAACAAAGCAAAATGAATGAAATATAAAGAAATTGGAGAAAACCAGACAAAAAAACCAAAACAAATATTAGTTATTCAAAATTGTAATATAATAAATGCTTTTTTCTAAGGCAAATAACTCATATATTTAAAAGCCACTAAGAAAAAATTGATTAAGGGTTACCAACACTGAAACATAATTTACATGAAAATGAAAGAAAAATGTTCATGATAGGAAGATAAAGGCAAGATTTTAAGAAATGATAGAAAAGACAATACAGGAAAAAGAATCTATTTTAGACACCCAAAGTAAGACAGTTGTAACTGAGGAGGCTATAAACCCAGTTATTCTGAGATAATTTTAGCCCATAGTTCTAGACTAACTATAATTAGAGGACTCTTTCAATATAAAAATGTGATTTGGACAATATTTTATGGTCACTCTTGCTTTAGGGAAAAAAATTCGATTTTCAACAGATTTGTTAACAGTAATATTCAATGCTAATTGACAAAGAATTGCATTTTTCCCACTAATAAAAGTAGATATGGTAATAACATACATACATATAGGGTTAATTTAAATATTTCTTAAATACCATTGAAATATTTAAAAACATACATCCTAATTTCAAAATTTTCAGAAAGCAGCAACCTATGAGACAGAGTTAAAACAGAACTCAGAGGAAAATTCATAGTCCTACATCCCTATATCAGACAAAAGAAAGAATGAAAATAAGTTAAAAATCTGACTTGATATGTTTGGAAAAGACATGTTTTTCATATTTAACATTTCATATTCTTACAACTATAAATATCATTTTTAATTTAATATGCCAGGTTGGTAATTCTCAGAATCCAATCAGAGTGAACTGATCTAAGTCAGAAATCAGTGG
The DNA here is from genome assembly GCA_020662805.1 of Glaucomys volans. Lineage (NCBI taxonomy): Eukaryota > Metazoa > Chordata > Mammalia > Rodentia > Sciuridae > Glaucomys > Glaucomys volans. Next base: position 417,102 of record JAJEJO010002421.1, read on the forward strand.
ACCTGGGGAATTCATAGGAAGGTCAAAATATTGCCTGTCTGTTTTCTCTTGTCTTTGGAGAAACCCAGCAGAGTTCATCTCAAACACTCCCCAATTCTCACTCTTAATTAAAATCCTGCTCTGGGATTAAACTTTAATAATTCAAAAGCAAGTCAAGTTCTTAGGCTTTATTACAGTAAATCAACCACTGTATTTGGAGACAGTCATAGAAATGGTCAAATATCTTAAGTGTTTACATCTGATCTGAGCATTAGGTAGAATTTTAACAGGGAAAACATTTATCAGAAAGAAACATTTTCCACTTTCATCAGAAAAATAGTCAATCTACATTGAGTATTCTAAAAAGTCACCTTGATCTAACAGAAGTTACTGATAAACTTATGTTTTAATTTAGCTTGTTCTTGGAAATTGTCCCCCATAGCTGGTTGCTTTTCTGTGTTTACTTTCCTCTATCAGAGTTCCTGTTTTCTTCCTGGTACCTCCTTTCTCTCTGGTTGTGTATATCACCTCCTGTTGTAACGAACTATTGAAATTTTTCTTTTTATAGAAAGCCTTTTCAGACTATTTGAGGATTTGCTGATATGTTTATCCCATAATCTTCTGTTTCATAATCAGCATCATATACTCTGACATTTTATCCTAGGAACAGGCTTTATACCTACATGGAATAGCCAGTGGGATAACGACATGGTGATTTTAGAACTGCTTAATGTCTTTTCAAAGACTGCCTATAGTATCAGAAGATCCACTGGGAGAAATTATCCCGTAGGGGTAAACAGTGCTTTCTCTGGTTGCAGATAGAGCTCCTACAGTTCTAGGAAGTACAATATATAATGTTTCCCTCTCATTGGTTCCCTTCCTCCCTCATAGTGAAGAGGACTGGGGGATTTCAGGAGGGTTGTTACTTGGTGCCCTAGAAATGGTCTTGCAGAGTGAAGAGAGAGAAAATACTTGGAAAAAATTGGCTAAAAGTACAAGGTAATTTGGAGATGTTAATAGCAGTTTTCATCAACTCTAAATTTCCAAGTACTAAACTAAGCCTAATAGCTTTTATGTGCAGTTTCCAATTATTTTTTCATCTTTTTCCCTGTAAACTTGAACATTCTTTATGGAGAAAAAATGTTTCTAAAGATTATACCTATTACACTTTCTTCTATAGTCTTAGGTAGATGGTGTTTCTAAGAACATGAGAGTTGAAATAAAATGTATTTTTTATTTTAATACAATTGTTTAACCTAATATATCCAAAATATGATAATTTTTAATCTGTGGAAATATTTTGCATTATTTTTTTCATATTGAATCTTCAAAATTATGTATTTCATCCTTATTTCACACCTTAGCTAAGTGCTCAGTAGGCACTTCTGGCTGAGTGGCCATGTATGACTGTTATATTATTTCTATTTTTCTATAATATGAAAAAAGCTTAGATTTCCAAAACTAATGTACTTTTAACATTACTAAAATTTTAAAAATAAAGGGGGAACATAACTGGGAAAAGAACAGCAAGAATTAGTATTTGGCCAAGAATCAAGGGATGTTGCAGTGTCAATGTCCATTCATTTAATGACAATGGTGGTCATCACCACTGTCTCTGGTTTTCTTGCTTTCATGGATGAAAGGCTGGGTGCCTTGTACATTTCTGGAATATTTGTAGCATAAGACTATAAGGGACTAGGGAGAGCATTGGTAATGGCTCTCCCTGTTAAAAGTTTCCTTTGGCAATTCAAATGCTAAGCTCTGGGTCCTAGTTGATATCTTCAAGACTATTCTGCTAAGATTTTTATTATATTTTAAAGAGTTTTCCTTTGGCAAGGAGGGAGGAATGGCCAAAGAGGTGCCTTCCCTTCTTCCTGGTATGTTTACCTTTCCCTTTATTCCTTTGCCTTTCAGGGCTTGAATCACAGCCCATATGTTGTCTCCCTCTTTCACACAGCAGTTTGCCCAATGACTGCCTTGGTAAGGGTCACACATATTACACTGTTGTGCTTACTTGCTTCTGTCACTCCTATGAAAGACTAGATTTCCTGGAGGGAAGGCTGTGTCATATTAGCCTCTAAATACCTAGCACAAAACACAGGGCCTGGAACAGAGGAGATTAGTGTCTTCAGTAAAGAAATCAAGAGCTTGATGAAGTGGTGCACACCTGTCATCCCAGCTTTTCAGGAGGCTGAGGCAGGAGGATTGCAAGTTTGAGGCCAGCTTAGTGGGACCCTATCCAAAAGCAAAAACTGAAAAGGGCTGGGGATGTAGTTCAGTGGTAGAGTGCCTCTGGGTTCAATCCTCAGTACCGCAAAACCAAGGAAGGAAGGAAGGCAGGCAGACAGGCAGGCAACTTTCTTGAAATAATAAAACAAAGACCATGCAGAGATCTTAAATGTAACATCCACAGAAATAGGGTTCCCTCTTCAAATTTAGATTGTTGCTATGCATTCTGTGAATAAAACATTTAAAATTCTGGGCTTTTAAGGCTGGGGATGCAAGGTTGAAAGACTAGACAAGTGACACACAGTTCCCCATCACATCCTGAGACTTCCCCACGAAGAGGTGTGTGCGTACTGGAAAGAGAAATCGTAAAATGGTTTAAGGAAAGGCAGAGTTAAAGAACATGGCATATTCCAAAGGGAACCCATCTCTCTCCTTTGAGGCCACCATCCCAAAGAGAGAGCATCTTTTGATCCCACAGTGCAGGTTTTCCTTCCCTCACAGGGGACTAAGATCCATGAGAGTGCTCTCAGGCTCTCACATGGTCTTTTTCATTCTGTCCTTTTTGTGTTTTAAATGGTCTCTCAAGAGCAGCTCCCTCTTTTCTGCTTTTCTTTTCTGTGCTGTAATTTCAGAGTTAGCTCAGTGCAGTTAGTAATACTTGTCAAGATGAGAGAGAATTACTCTTTAAAAGACTTAGTGTTTTTTTTTTTCCTCTCTCTCTCTCTTAACCTTCCTTTTCACATCAGCTATTTCCATAGCTAATAAATTTTAAACTGTGAAAATTGCTTTGATCAATTATGTATTTAGGTTTTTCATAAACATGCTGATTTTATTACTTATAGAAACGATTAAGAACACATTTGTGTAAGATTTCTCTTGTACTATCCCCGGGTGAATTCTTTATGTTTGCAGAGATCGTCCTATTTACTGATTTTATGAGGATCTTGCAGATATTTTTATGTTCATGAAATAAATAAAGATGTAGGTATTGTTTTAAGAAAAGTCCTCAACACCCTCATATCCAAGCTGACAAATAATGATTAGAAATGCAGCAAATTCACTATTTAGGATAAACAGGTAATTCTACACCTACTCCCAGACATCCCAGGTGGTACTCCGGGGTGCCTGTAGGTGGCAGCAAGAATGTTGCAAATTATACCTACAAAATAACACCAGCAGCATAATTAAAATGAAAGGGCAAATTAAAAATAGCTTCATTGCCATGTTCAAAGTACTATATATTTAGCTTTAGGCAACAAATTTATTTTAAAGACAAAAACAGAGCAGGCATGACGTGCATCTGAGAATGGAAATTAGATAACCTCACAACACAAAGGGCAGAAAACAATGCCCTATTGATTTCTATGACTGGACTTAGGAAGCAGGCAACCAGAGGCTCTATATATGACTCAACTGGGACCAAGGGAGCTCAAAGGCACATGGCAAAAGCTTGACATTTCAAATTGTTTTTGCCTTATGTCATTTCAGTTCCATTTTCCAGAGCAATAAATTCAGAATAGTCAAGTTACAGGAGCCACACATTCAGATTACCCGTTGCCTTATACAATCAAGTGCGACCTGAAGAGAAAACTACCCTGTGATACTGTTTCATCTTGCTTTCAGCATCAGTATTTTCCATAATTTAGGCCAGAAGGAAATAGCCCTCATCTCTCACATACCAGGAACAGCACAGGCGAGGAGCGACAAAGATAGCCCACAACCTCTTTTTCTATTGACTTAGTTGAACCATCTGGAAATGTAGGTGTGGGGTAAGCAGGAAAGGGTGGGTCATAATTGCTCACTTCAAAGATGGATTATGGTATTTTCTGGATATCATTGACAGCTGGTGGGAAAATTAACTTTTGAAGTGGTAAGTAGAAGAGGTGCTGAGAAATTTCAGAAGGAAGATCTCAATAAGCATTGATAACCCAGAAATGTAACAATTCCAAGGAAGAATGTCCAATGAGCACCCATAAGATAAATCTCTTGGTATGAATGATGTGGAACGATTTAAAACCTGTGTACTACCGGAGAATCCCTGTCCATGAAGAAGGAATTCATTCTCTCGTTTCAAGGATAACTTTCCTATAGCTTGCTGAATTTAAGTGCTGCATTTTGTGATCAAATTGCATACCTTGCATGCTAATTTCTGATCCTAGTCTCTAAAACACAATCCAAACATCTCTGTTGTGTCAGATTGGGTGTAACAATAAGATCAATTGTATCTAGTGACAATTGATCTCATTGATGATGATTTTCTTTCCTATTTTTTGGGATACTTGTGATTTTGATGGAAGAAGCAAATAGGGAAACTTGTAACTTGGCAAAGGAGTGACGAGGAGATCAGGGAACAAGTGCTGGTGGGCACTTCACATTTCACATTCCCTCCTGCTTTTCCAAAAGGTCGAAGGGTTCAAGCACAAATGGTATTATTCACTTCTCTTCATCTTATCTCGGTAGATCATTCTGTTCTTAATAAAGTCCTCTCTATTTTGCTGGTATGTATTGAAAAGCAGGATTAGGGGATTGCCAAGTGATATAGGAAAAATGAAATCAAAGTTAGAGGCGGAGATTCAATCAGGTGGAGTGATTTACTCTCTTTCTATAACTAGAATTGACATGTTGGAGGATAGAAAATGGCATTCTAAACAGAGCAAGTGGATGGAACCCTTCCATGTTCCCTGAAAGAGTGGGTCACAACAATGTGCTGACAAATATGTTGGAAGGATAAGCAAATATTAGCAAGAGAGTAGTGCCAGATTCCGATTCTGGTAGGTTGTTTAATCTTGTCTTATTTTTGCCAAGGTTAGGAATGATCCTGAGGAGTAACTGATACACAAATAGTCCTAGTACATGTGTGATGTGTAAGATTTCATGACTCTGTACATACACAAACACCTGGGGTACCATCACTGTAATTGAGGTAATGGACATAAAAGCTGTTTTAAAATTTGGGGGAATTGACCCTTGACTCTTACAGGTAGCTGTCTTCCTTCTCTCTTCTCATGGGAACATTTTTAGTAATGTCAAATGATGTTTTGTTTAGGAAAAACAAGAGGAAGAATCAAGGTATCTTACTCTGCTAGGGTTACTACAACATAAACTCCATATACTGAGGTGGCTTATAAATAAGAGAAATTTATTTCTGAGAAATCCAGGATCAATGTGCTGGTAGATTCTGTGTCTGGCTGTCTTCTCTCCATCCTCACAGGGCAGAAGTTCTCTATAATCTTTTTTATAAAGGGTGCTAACTCCTGTGTCCTAATTACTTCCTAAAGGTATACCTTGTGAAGCATCATGTTGGAAGTCAGGATTTCAACATCTGGATTTGGGGAGAGACCCAAACATTCAGTCTATAGCACAATAATATGCTGTCTTCATAAAAAGGAAGAATTCTTTACTACTTTTTTAAGGCAATATTTTTTTTTATTTTATAAAATAATGCACAAAAATTTGTTTTCGTTCTTCCATACATGTTTACAGGAGCTCACTTGTATACAAATTGATTCTGAAATTTTCATTATGGGAAATTTGTTTTCTAATGGACAATCTTCAAATAAATGTGACCCTATTTTTAGAAAAGATCCTGAATTCTGTCACAGAGGAGTCATAGGGGACACGGTTCAGGCTCCACACAAAATACTGGTGCCAGCATTGGATTTCTGAAAATAGCAAGTTGAGGTTTGGTGGGAGGGATGGGCTGAGGCCAAGTTCAAACAGGAGTTTGGTAGGGAAGTTGCTAGGCAGATGCTAAGCAGACTAAAAACCCAGAAGGCAAGAGGGAGTATTAAGTTTGAAGAGTTCAGCTGGGAACTCTGAGTTGGCAGACACAAGATTGGAGAGAGAG
>JAJEJO010002422.1:0-67785 GCA_020662805.1 Glaucomys volans
TGCAGATGAATGTTCAATGCAGCACTGTGTTATTCAGTTTTTCATTGCTGTAAGCAGAATAGCTGACAAGATTAACTTAGATGAAATATTGTTTATTTTGGGCTCAATTTCAGAGGTCTCAGTGCATACTTGGCCAATTCCATAGCTTTGTGCCCAAAGTGACACAGAACCTCATGGCAGAATGGTGTGGTGGAAGAAGCTTCTCAGCTCATGGGAGCCAGGAAGCAGAGAGAGGGAGAAAGCAATGAGCCAGTGATGAATACAATCCTTAATGGAGATGACCCAGGTGACCTCCTCTAGTCATGTTCCATCTGCAAACAGTTATCACACTGTAATCCATTTCATTATTAATCCATCAAACAGATATTCTATCGATTAATGTATAGCTCTCATAATCTTATCAGAAACCTCTGAACATCCCTGCATTGTCTAGCACATGCGTTTTTGGGGGAACACCTCAATCCAAACCACAACAAGAATATACTCAGTACGAAAAAGGAGAAAATGGTTGACAAACAGATAAACAAATGTGGCATATCTGTGCAATGGAATATTATTTAGACATTAAAAAGAGTGAAGAACTAACACCTGCTACAATAGGAATGAACCTTGAAATGACTGTGTGTGTGAAGGACGCCAGACACAAGGTATTAGATATCTATGGTCCTGTGCACATGGAGCACCCTAGAGATTTAGATCCACAGAGAGACAGTGGACTGGAGGGTTCCAGTGGCTACAGGGAGAGGAAATGGAACATGACTTACTAATGGACATGAGGTTTCTTGTAGGGATGATGAAAATATCTTGGAACTAGATAGGGGGGATTGTCATACAGCATTGTAAGTGACTGAATGCCACCATATTTTATTATGTGAATTTTATTAAAAACAAATGAACAAAAAGCAAATAATGAACAGTTTAGACAAATTTTTCCTTTTGGCAATTATCATTGTAGATGTCCTAATAGGAACCAGGTATTTCCTTGAAAGCTATATCTTGTTTGCATGGACTGTAGCAACTCCTTGGTTCCCCATGTTATCTAAGGTGCTGGGAAACTACAGGGACACTACACGTTCACAGGTAGAGATGCTTCTACTGAATTGAGCTCAGTCAAAAAAGCATTGCACCTTGTTCCACACACAAATGATTGACACTCAATTTTCAACTAGACTTTAATTCCAAGAACAGAAGAGAAAGAAACCCAAAGTAATGTCCAGGCCCTAAGTAGGTATGGCTATAATTGGGCCCCCAGATCCCATCTTGGACATCCAGTGCTACAGCAAAACAGAGAATATATAATGCAGTATTAATCAGCCACAAAGTAAAATGCAATTATGTCATTTGCAGGAAAGTGGATGGAACTAGAGACCACAACATTAGGTGAAATGAGGTAAACCCAGAAGGTCAAGGGTCATGTTATCTCTTGTATGCAGTAGCTAGAGAGGGAAAAGGAAAAGAAAGGTGGGGACAGATCTCAAGAAAATCAAAGGGAGATGAGTAGAGGAAAGGGACAAAGGAGTGGCAGGGAGGCAGTGCTGGGGTTGATATTGAACAAATTATGTTGGTATATTGTGAGCCTGTGGGAATGTGTAACAACAGATCCCATCATTATGTATGTTCACAATGCACCAATCAAAACATGGGGAAGGAAAAGGAAAGTTAAAGCTTCCTTTTTGGGTTATTGCTAGTATACAGACGTATGATTGAGTTTCAGTGTTGATCTTGTATTCTGCAACCTTGCTGTATTCAGTTCTTAGCTCTGATAGCTTAGTTTTGTGGATCCTTTCTATATCAGATCATGTCATCTGTGAATAGAGATCACTTTACGTTTTCATTTTTATTTTGGATGACTTTGTTTCTCTTTCTTCCTCATGGCTCTGGCTCGATCTTCCAGTTCAATATGGAATGAAAGTGTTGAGAGTTGGCCTCCCCCATCTAAGTTTGTCAGCTTTCAGTCTTTGACCATTGAGTTAGGGGTGCTTTTTCAAAGGTGCCTCTAATTTTGTTAAGCATTTTCTGTCTCATTACTATTTCGACTCACCTATGTGTATATATATGCACATAAATATATATTTTAATCACAAAGTCATGATCCCTTTTGTCAAAGGTTTTCTCTGGGTCAATTGAGATGATCATGCACTTGTTTTCACTCTGTCAATGTGATATATCACATTGATTTACGCGTGTTGAATCCCCTTGCATTCTGGAATAATTTGCCTTTGTCATGGCGACTACTATGTGCAATCCTTTTAATATGCACTTGGATTTGACTTGATCATATTTTCTTGTAATTTTTGCATCTATATGCACCTATCTATATTTCTCTGTTGATGTTTTGTCTTGAAATGAGTGGATGAGTCCCAGGGTCTGTCCCCAACAGCTGTACCTTGCAGGAAGCTGCTATGTGCAGCTTCTGGGAGGGCTGGGTGCTATGAAAATCACTGAGCTGCACAAGAGCCTGACACTGCAAGTGGTATTCTAAACCTCCCCAACGCCCAGTGCCAGTTAGGTCACCCTGTCATGCACAATGTGTCCTACACCTGGTGAGCAGCTGGGACCCATTCCATTTCATGAACCTGTGCAGCTACCAATCAACCAAAAGACACCCAACAAACCTGGGTCTACATTTCCTGAGAGTCTAGTATGTGCCAGCACCAGTGCCAGGCACTGGGATACGGTAGGGACAGGGGCAGAATTTCAATGTGCCCAGGGTTTCAGAGTCAGTGGGGAAAACAGACCCTGCTGAGATGATCCTTCATATGTTTTCCTAGTATGTGTGCAGCAAACAGGTGGCAGCCTGAAGAAAAGAGCAGGATTCCTGGGAAGAGAGGGCAAAGAGGGCCACTCACTGCCACCTGGGATATACCCAAGTCTAGCGATGAGCGCACTGACAATGAAATGACAAATGAGAATAAATAAATTAGGCCCCTTCTGAGGAGGGGGAGGGAATTATACCCCCCACACTTGCCAATCCCTCCCACCCCTTCCTTCTTCTTGGCTTAGTGGAACTGCTCATCAGTGGGAACTCAGGAGACTAGGTTGGCGTCCTGGCTCTGCAGCTGACATTGCGGGACATTGGCAAGCCCCTTGTCTTTCCTGGGCCTTGTCTTTCCTGTCTGTCTAAGGTTTGTGAGATCAGGGTGCTTCCACCTGTGTTTTCTGGCCTGTCCCATTTCCTAGGTAGGTACCAGGACTGACACTGGTGCACGTGAAGAGGGACGAGCATGGCTGCTCTCCCATGTGGGACTTCTTTGACCATGCTGAGGCTCTCCCTCCAGCTGCAGGTCAATGGTGAGGATCAGCTCTGTCCCCTCTTCCCTTCTTCTTCCCTGCCCCCATTCCCCCTTCCTGCACTGTCCTCCCACCCACACATGGACCTGGACAGTGATCTGGAACCCAGGCTGATGGTTTCTTGGACATTGACCTGGCATGACCCTTCTCTGGCCTCAGTTTTCCCAGTTGTGAAGAGAGGCCATCAGGCTAGACTACTATTTTTGGACACCTTAGAATTCATGACCCAATGACAAAATTTTTTCTTCTCAGTCCATTCATATTATAGCACTTATTCACTAGATATTTATTGAGCAATTTTATGAACTTTATGAAGTTCTTAAAGTCATTTCTTTGGAAAGAGACAAATATTTAACAGTAGGGGTTTAAACATCAGAAAACAATAGTCAAGATGGGAAGGAATTAAATATGCAGGTAGGGCAGATTGAGAGTGCTTGGTCCAGGGGTTGGTGAGGCACCCTTTTAAATATGGTGATCAGGATTGATCATGTTTCCTTTGGCTGGATTGAAGAAGTGAAATTTGTGTGACTATGTGAAGAAGATGAGGATAATTGGGGAGACAGCACCCTTGGCGGGGCAAAGGCCCTAACAATGGCAGAAAGACCTGTGGCCAGAGGATTGAGAGAGGAAGAGTATCAGGGGCAAGATCACAGCAGAAGTGGGGTAGAGGTAGGGAGAGGGCAGAAGTGTAGGTGATTGTGGGCCTGGTACAACTTTGGCTTCTACTGTGATTGAAAGAAAAAGCCATTGCAGGGATTTGATGGTAGTTATACAATGGCAACGGATGGAGAGCAGTGATTTAAATCACTTCCTTAAGTCTGGTTTGCTCTGGGAACTTCCTGTGCAAAGTGCAGCTTAAGATTTCCATGTTGTTTTGGTGACACCTGGCACTAGGATGCTCCTTGCAAAGGAGCAAAGCCATATCATTCAGGTCCTTGAGCTCAGACACCACGCCAAGACAGAGATTTCTAAGCATAACAAGATATCCCTAACTTCTACCAAGTCCAGCATCCTTCAGATCACCCGCTTTGCTCAAACTTCCCACAAATCTTTTGATGAAGCTTGTATCATAAATGTGTTGTTCTACCTCTGAGTCATTCATCACCCATAAGAGGGTGCTGTCCCAACTGTCCCCCACTCTTTCTTTCTATATGTCTATCTATTTGTCTTTTATCAATCCCTCATTACCCCTCATTGGTGTTTTCTAAATTAATGACTGCTGATGAGAAATGGGTCCATGGCAGTGATGATTTCATGTTTTGTCAATTACCTTTGTAAAAATAAATATATTTTGAAAGACGAAATTGAACCTCTCCATTGTAGATGGAAGAACAGCATTCCATGTCATAAATATAAGGACACCACTAAAATCAACTCCCAGAAAACAAGACAGATACCTGAATTTGGCTGTCCAGGGCCCTGAGCTTGAGGCCTATTCTCTATTTAAGGGGCAAGGTTAGCAAGTCTCAGAGAAGTGTTAGGGACAGACCTGCACCCTACCGAGACTTTCCCTTTGATGCAGCCCAGGGGAAACCCATCAGCTTTCCCAAGGGATTCCTGGTGTTTGGTGTTCAGCTGAGGTCTGCAGCCCTCACCCTGAGGGAGACTCTGGGCCAGCTCTGCCTGAGGGCCTCTCCTGATACACAAGTCTTCTCACCTCCCCACCTTCCTCCTGATCCTGGACCTTCCTCTATGCAATCATTGTTCTGGGCTGTAGTTGAGTGAGATTCACCCTGCCAACAGGGAGCAGATTGTCCACAGTCTCAGTCAGGGCATGCAGCACACAAATGTCACCTTCTCTAACTGCAGATACTGGACCTCAGTCTCTTTGGGCACCAGAGCAGGCAAAAGGACACAGTGGCAGTTGCCTAGTCCACCCTTTCCTCTGGCACATTGATCCAGTCTACAACCACATCCTAGAAGACAGTCCATCACCTCCTTGAAGTTGCTCTGCATGACCTAAATTGTCCCTCTTCCTTACCTTGAGCCCTGGACTGTCCTCTGTCCAGTGGAGTGTATGGTCTCTGCCCAGAAGACCTCACCCACCCAGTAGATGTTCTGTTTCTGACGAGGGCTGATTGTGCTGCAGTGGGGAGAGGCACGGTTGAATTGAGGATCTAACCTACCTCAACAGACTGTGTGGTGACCTTTTGGTCAAAATGAGGATTTTGCCCTCAGGACTTCCGTGTTCTGTAAGAAGTGTTCCACGTGCTTATCAGTCTAGGGAATCACATGAGGAACCCCTGAAATCCAGGAAACTGGTCACTGGAACTGGACATGCACTGCTCCTGCCGTAACCATGCATATCACTCTCTACATTTGGTCTCAGTTTCCCACTTTGCAGAAGGGTGAGGCTACAAGCTGATCCCTGCCTCTTTTGGGAGGTGTCCATTCCAGCTGCTGCCAACACCACTGGGAATCATCACCCAGGAAGAAAGCCACTTGGAGACTAATATCAGGTAGTAGGTGGAGGAGCAGGAGTTCAAGGTGGTGAGCGCACTGTGCCTTTGCCACATGAATCAACCACTGTACAACCTGCTGGGCCAGGACGTGCAGGAGGTTACCATGTGCCATATTGTGAGTATCTCCACCTCACCCCCACCTTGACCCTGCCATAAATGGGCACTGAGCCCTTGTCCCCAGGCTGGCACTCCCTAGAGGATGCAGGTTTATTTTCCAGGCCCTGGATATGTGAGGCTGCTGCAGAGTGGGAGCGGAAGAGCTGTGCAGTTCTGTGACCCTGAGAGCAAAATGAGGCAGGACAGGCTTTCCTGGAGGTCAGAGAAGAGCAAGAATGGGAAAGAAGAGGAAAAACCAAGTTCCCAAGGGACAATCAGTTGGCCAATGCAGCAAGAAGAGGAGATGAAATTCTGCCTGGGGGGTGGGGAGGGAAGAGGCTGAGGTCTTCGATTAGAGGAGATTAATTTTCCCTATTAATTGCCATTACTGTGCACTCCTAGCTGGGCTCAGGGTGGAAGTGGACAGAAGGCTGGGAGCAGGGTCCTTGCTCAGTCTGGATTCATGGGCCTTGGTGGCTCAGGATTTGACTCCCTAAGTGACAGGTCACTGATTCATGGGCCACTTGATCAGGTATGCAAGTTAGTGCTCAGACCAGCTGTTACACCTCAACAAGGACATGGACCTCTGAGCCCTCATGGTCCCATAGGAGACCCAGGCAAAGGACAGGAACACAGAGAAGGGGTTTTCACCGAGCCTAGAGCTGGGGTAGAACAGCCATGCTGAACCTATGGGGATAAGGGTACATGGAGTCCAGAGGGATTTGAACAGGAGGTGGTGACTGAAGGGATGGAGGTTGATAACAAAGGCTTCAGAACAAGAGGCTGAAGCTCTGACATCTCAGGCCATCGTGATTTTGAGTGGCTTTTATCACAGCTTAATGGGTAGGAACGGATGTTGATGCTGCAGTGGGATAGGGGAGAGCAGCTACCTAGTTCCCTGATTGCTCATGGCCTGCTCTGGTCTTTGTTCCCAGCCTTCACTTTCAAGGTGGAGGTGGTCTCTACCATATTGTCTTTGGTGGTTCTCAGGATTTTCTCCCTCTTCACCTTGATCATGCTCTGACAGAAGGTGAGTCCCATTCTGGCCTAGTGGAGTGATTGGTATACTTGGTTTGCAAGGACCCAAGCCCATGTTGCAGGTCTGCCGAGGTCCAGCCTTAGCAGGGGTCATGGCACAGCTTGGTGAGGGGAAGGCATCAGGGATGAGAATAAAGCAACACAGACTCTAAGATCTGAGGCTTAGTTTTAATTTACTCTTACATGGCTAAATTATAAGTCAACTACCATTTCACACACGATCTCTATATATGTATGCTTTCAGCTTGAGTACATTCGTTTGCGGTAACATAAAAGGTGAGGTGATAAACCTCTAAGGGAAAGTGATAGACATAAGTATAATCAAAACAAAACAAGTTCTCCTACTTTTCTAAACAAAACATCACTAAACCATTGTCTGGTTCTGGTTTTCATCTTACTTGGAACAATAAAATTCGAGGCCATCCTCATAAACTATAGGTAGTGGCATGTCATGGTTTAAAGTCATGTCAAGTATAACAGCTGCACTTTAGAAATCTCTGGGAGCCTGATATGCAACATAAATACCTTTTGACCTGTCCATAGTACATACAGTGGAAATTCCTTTTGGTAATAGTTAAATGACACCCAAGATGCAGCTTCCCATCAATCTTCTATGCAACCCACTGTGGTCCCTGAACTGTGAAAACAGTTTCACTAAGAGGGTGGCAAATGCTGGTTTGGCCTACAGCAGACAGGCCGTCAGGCTGCATTGAGCTAACTGAGAGCAGTGGAGAATAACTCTTGTTGATCTGACCCACAAGATTTTTTCTATTTGCTTAAGGTAGTATTAATATGAAATCAATTAAGGCTTGAGCAGTGATATTTTTAAGTTCCAAATCACTTAATGTCTGATTTTTAACTGAAATCTCTAAATGTAAACATACAATAAGAAATAACAGAAAAACAAGAAGGAGCATGCCACATCCACATATCCCAGAAGATTAGACCATGCAAGAATCTTCATTATTCCCAGTTGAACCATGTCAAGCACTGAGGGGAATAGTGGTGGGCATGGCACAGGTCTGGCTAGAGGAGGGGCCCAGCACAGAGCTCAGGTGGAAACTCTTAACACAGGTCTCTGAGATGCATCCACCCCAGGAGTCTGAGCTTTCACAGACTGATCCAAGTTATCCAGACTCCATGGGCCCTGCTGCCCTCCAACCCCAGGTACTGCTTGTCCCACTTACCCAAGGAGACTCCTATGAATGCATTCAGATCCTCTTACCTAGTTGGTAATTGCAATGCTATTCCCTGAGATTTGAACACTCTTTAATTCCAAAATGTTAAGATTCCCAAACTAGGAATACTGTCCCCAGGATTCTGTCACTCTGACTTCTTTCCTGTAATTTCAGTCTTTAAAATTTCAACATTCCAATGTCCCATCCTGAGACTTCCAAAGGGATGACCTCATGTGAACAGAGTCCAAGTCCAGAGCTGCCTGCTCCACTGTTTCCACAGGAGAAGGAGCACAGACTCCAGGAGAAGATTCTAGGTGGTTTTGAAGAGCCAGACCCCTGGCTGTCAGGGGCTCCTCAACCTGTCACGGCCCCAATGGCTCCTCTGCACCTCTCCCACTAGAGCCCTTGGGTCCCTAATCCTGGAGCCCATGAGGACCTAGCCTTTATGTGTGACTTCGGTTTTGCCCTGCCTCTCTTGAGCCTCAGGGTCCCCTGCCCCATCTGTCCTATGAGTCTGGGCCTACTTACTTCAAGTCCAAAGTCTCTGATGCTCTATTCTTGTGCTGGTCCTGCAAAAGACATGCTGTGAGACTTTATGGAAGGTGACTGAGTCTGTGAGCTCAATGAGCACCTGTCTGTGGACCATGCAGCTGCCTTAGGACTCCATGTGGGAACTGCCATGGGACCATTCTGTTCATGATCAGTCCTAGGAGGCCTCAGGTGACAGATTTGGGAATGCAGGGAAGGCTTTCATGGGTCTGGTCTCAGCCTGGTCATGACTAGCTATGAGACCCTGGGCTGATATGCTGCCTTCTCTGTCCCTCATTCTCCTCCTCGATAAAATGAGGTCAAGGGAATCCTTAGGGACTGCCCAGCATTGAAGTGCTATGACCCTGAGACTCTGAGAAAGCACCCTCTATGGCAAGAAGGGAAGCACTGAGGACAGGCCCAGTGCCAGCCTGTGCTTCATCTAGTTAGGGAAGGCGAAGGACTGTGGAGGAGCTGTTCTCACATGGGGAGGGAGGAAGACGCCTAGGGACTCTTGGAGGGTGAGTTAGAGGCAGGTATTTGATGAGACCCCAGGAAGTCCTGGGAAGCATTATGGGTGTAGCAGCCTTTTTCCCGGGAGCACATGGAGTCTAGAGGGATTTGAGGGATGTGTAGTTTGACCTAAGAGAGTGACTCTTCCCTACTCCATTGTGAGAAGGGGGAGTAGAGGTTCCTGTTGGGCCAGGAACTGAGGAATCATCTTACCCTAGGATGCACCCTAGGCTCTGGGGCTTTGGACAGTGAGAGGAGGCCAGGGCTCATGGCTGAGCCATTCTTATCCGCCATGAACTTGGCCATCAATACACTGAAATTTGAGTAATGGGTGCCTGCTCTTCCCTCACTTGGGGCCCACCTCACCTCTCCCTTCTCCCAGGACATTCAGTTTCTCCCAGAGTAGCTGGTTTTGATGTGCTGAACACAAGGACTGAGGTCACACCAGAAGAGCATCCTGACCCTGGCCTTCTGTCCCCTCTTCAGTCCCTCTTTCCCTGCACAGAGTGCTGGCACTCACATCCCCATGCACCAGGCCCTGTTGTCTTGTAATGCAGAGGAGGCGGAGGAACCTGGGCCTCCCATTGGGCCTCTAAGAAGCCTCAGTGAGCAGCTGGCCTGAGCCCCTTCCCTGGAGCTATAGCCTGCCACAGCGAGAAGGACATCCTCATGTCACAGCTGAAGATCATGAGCCACCTCGGGCCCACCTGAATGTGGTCAACCTGCTGGGGGCCTGCACCAAAGGAGGTAGGAAATCCTCTTCCAGGCCTCTGGGAAATGCCCCCTGACCCAGGCTGCCCTCACTCCTGCCTCAGCAGTGGACACTAGGACAGTGCAGAGAAAGGGGCATGCCCTCCTGCCCAGCACTCTCCCTTCACAGTCAACATGGGTGTGGGATTTAGGAACTCTAAGAATCCTATATGCATGGCTAAAGGACTCCTCAGGTTTCCATTTCTCGTAGATTCTAAATCAAACTGTCCTTGGCTTGTTTTCTACCTTCACAATATGTTTAGAAGACTGTAATAAACAAGAGATCTTTTGACGCTGAGATGAGCCATGTTGTGCCCCAACTCCTACCTCCTCTGGAGACCAATGTTGAGCTAACTGGAAGGTGCTTTCCTTCTGATTCTGGTAGCAAATGCACTGGCCCATCAGAGTTCATTGGAAGCTCTTATTGCAAGTAGAACTACAAAAATGAAGAAAGTAACATTATCAACATTTGTAGCTGTTTTTGTGACATTTGGTATTTTCCTCAGGATTGTGCATTCAATTAAAAATACAGAAGTATGTTGCATCCATAGCCCAGTTCATATCTGCAAGGATCATGCATTTTCAAGGTATACTTTCTTGTATTTTGTTTTGTTCTTTCTGTTTGGGACCAGGGATTGAGCCCATGGTGCCTAGCCACTGAGCTTCACCCACAGCCCTTTTTATTTTGAATCTTTTGCTGAGTTGCTGCAGATTTCACTGTATTGCCAAGGCTGGCCTTGAATCTGTCCTCCGCCTTCCTCAGTCTTTACAGTAGCTGGGATCACAGGCATGCTCCCTTGTGCCTGGCACTCCTTTCAAACCTGTTGTTTTTGTCAATATCTTCACTTTCCTCCAGTTGACTTGAAGTAAATGCATTACATTTAAATGTGCCCAGTAAATGATGATAATAAGCAGTTGCTCTGCCTGCTTTGCGGATTCTGGGCTCCAAAGGATATTTTAGTGTAAAAACACAGCAGTTATGCATTTGTCATGTGCCACCCTGACAGAGGTGCAGTCTTATTAGTCCTTGTGACAGTCCTATGAGGGGGGTGTTAGTTCATGAGAGGGAAGGGGAGGCCCAGGGAGACTAAGGAACTTGCCTGAAGTTGGAGGCAGGAGGAGGACCCAGGTTTGCAAAGTGCTAATGCTCATGAGGTCCTGGCAGGCCCTGTCCCTCATTCACCTTGTTTATTGGTCCCGTGGCCTTCATGGGATTCCTGAGGCCTCCTGATCCTCTGCCCATGCACTCTACCCCACACCCCATTGCATCATCACTGAGTCCAGCTGCTATGGCGACCTGGTGGACATCCTGCACCCAATAAGCACGGCTTCCTGCAGGGCCACTCAGACAAGCCCCACCCCCCAGCACAGAGCTACACAGCAACAGCATTCTTGGGGCCCCCCCAGGAGGGACAAGGACATAGGCATCTGCAGAGCCCATTCATTCCTTGCTCCTGCTGGACAGGGAGCTGGGCCATGGGGTCGGGGCAGAGTCTCTCCTGGAGCCAGGGCTCTTTCTAAGTCAGCTCACCTAGACCAGGGAGGGGAGTAGTGACGGGGATAGTGCTGGGATCCGCTGCCCTGTGCTACCCGCCCCAGTGGGCCAGTGTCTAAGACATTGACATCCGCCCATCCTTGCTAGCATTGACTGATGTCCTTCCCGTCTTTAGGCTGCCCACACCGACACAAATGTGTATAGTCCACAACCGTGTTGCCAAACGTGAGGCCACAGGCAGAGGTACCAAGAAAACCCTTGCTGCCCACCCCGGCTTGTGGCCTGGCACCTGAGGGGCTTTACTGTGGGTACAGAAGGGCCTCACAATGGCGTCTCTGCACACACCCTTCTTGTGACCCTCCTCCTAAGAACTGTAATTGCCTCCGACTATGAGCTCTCTGATGACACCTGCTGGGCTCTCTATCATCAAGGCAGCCCCAGGGCCCAGCTCAAGGCCACACAGGTGAGTCAAAGGACTGCACCCTTAGTCCTTTGTGTTCTAACAGACTGAAGGTCAATGAGAGATTGTGTGGAAGACGAAATCCCCCATTCACAGGGCCTCATGGGTCACCAGGGTGAGCAGGGGTCAGAGGGGAATTTTAAGAGGAATCCAGTGACCTTCCTGTCATGTTTCTCTTAGGCCAGCCATGTGTCCCTGACTGGGGAGAGTGACAGTGGCTACATGGAGACGAGCAAGAGTCAGTGGCCTGCATGCCCATGATGCACATGAAAGGGGGCAT
Source organism: Glaucomys volans (assembly GCA_020662805.1). Lineage (NCBI taxonomy): Eukaryota > Metazoa > Chordata > Mammalia > Rodentia > Sciuridae > Glaucomys > Glaucomys volans. Next base: position 12,092 of record JAJEJO010002422.1, read on the forward strand.
CACACCTGCAGACACTGAGCCCTCCAAATACATGGCCCCTTGTGATAACTGTCCCCTCTGGTGGGTGGCACAGGGTGCTCACACCTGAAAACGCTCACACCCCTGCAGTGATGTGCTCTTTCCAAGCCTCGCCCATCCAGCCTTGGAGCAATCCTGGGGAGAAATGGTCCATTCGCACCCTTTTCATGGATGTGGATCTTGAGGATGGACATCTGCCCACAACTGCTCTATAGTGGGGCCTCAATATGATCCACTGTTTGTGGATCCAGAGGCATGACACAGAATTTCAGGTTGGGAAGAACTCGACTGGGGCTGGAGCACCCCTGATCTCCTGGAACCTGGAGAAAAAGAGATTAGCTCTGAACTGGCCTCAGGCAGGCCTAGTGTTCCTAAGAAACAGGCAGAACTGGCTAAGGAGTATACATATATGTGTGTGTGTGTGTGTGTGTGTGTGTGTATAAATATACCTAATTTTTTATTTTTGGCAATACTGGGGATTAAACCCAGGGGCTCTCTATCACTGAGCTACCTTGAGGTACGTTCCTAGTATTTGGAGGTCTTCATTATTTTTGTGTGTTTTGGGAATGGGCGTCACAAATTTGCTAAGGGTCTTGCTAAGTTGCTTAGAGTGACTTTAGCATCTGATCCTTGAACATTAGTCTCCCGTGTACCTTGGCAAGTGCCACCATACCCATTCTAAACTTTTTTTCTGGCTGATGAGTCCACTGGTAAAGCAAGACAGGTTTAGGCTAGACAGGAAGAACCATCTTGCCAGGTGAGACCTAGGAATTCGGGAACCACATGACTTGGACAATGAGCCCCACAAGCCAAAAGACAGGGTCCTTTGGGGCACTGTGGTATATGAGGTGAACTGTCACTCTCTGATCTTGCCCAGTTCCTGAGAGAACTATCCGGATCCTTTGACCATGGAGTCCCCAGTACTTAGCTACACAGATCTCAGAGGATCAGCTACCAATTGGCCAACAGCATGAAGTTCCTGACCTCTAAGATGTAGGTGTGGTCATGGCAGGGCAGGGTGGGGCTTTGTTGAGTGGGCCTCCCAGACAGTCAGATTCCTCCAAGGACCTGGCCCCTTCAAACTACTAACTCCCCTCTGGGGGCGGGAAGACTGGCAGGGGTCATTTTCCTGAACCCCTTGCACAGAAGGCTTCCCACAATTCTCCTAAGGTATCTGCTCCTCTCTTCCCTGACCCAGTGAGTTCATCCAGACCTAAGAGCCAGGAACGTGCCCATCTGTGAGGGCCAGCTGGTCAAGATCTGTGACCATGTCCTGGCTCAAGACATCATGCTGGACTCAAACTGTATCTCCACAGGCAGCGTGAGTACTTACAGACCCTGGGGGATGTTTACCATGTGCCTCTGATGAGCCTCCTTTCTCCCCTGGACACCAGCTCTGTCCTCTATGGTGTCCTGCAACCCAGGAGGGTGACACCCTCTGTGCAACATTGTGTATAGGTTGTGCCCTTGCCTGGGTCACGCTTGACCTTGAAGTCAGTTCCCTAGGTTGAGGTCCTATTCCTGCACATGAACGCAGGTCAGAATGGAGCTCTCTTGACCTTTGAGCCCTCAGATGGGAAGGGCAGACTGCATAGAACAGGACGGGCTGGACTCTATCAAAGGAGTCTCTTTCCTTGGGGGAATCTCATAGTCGCCCTCTCCAGGCCCTGTCCTACCACAGGAGAAGGAGGGAACCTACTCAGCATCCACAGAATGCTCAATGTTCCTGTGGGTCCCAGTCATGTTTTGTGGGTGGTCCTTGCTGAGCACTGTGCCTGGGGCCCTGGAGCCAGGTTGTGGGAGGCAGAGCTGTCTCAAGTTCAGCCCAGAATGCAGAGCATTAAGGAGACTCCTGGTGCTCTTTTGTTTTGTGACATGATGTAATTTCAGTCTTGGGAGGTCTGTGGAAAGAGGACCAGCTGCAACCTGGCCTTGATGTTCAGACAGGACCTAGCACAGCTACAGAGAGGGCTCCCCAAGGATCACATGGCCCTGTCCCAGGCAATGTCACCCTCATGGGGAGGTGGCTGGACCCCAGGTGGGGTCCTAGTTTCAGCTTTGCCACTGTGAGACCTGTGCAGTCTTTGTGTGCCTCAGTTTCTCCATATGTGTGAACAGTGTGCACAGGCCTCAGAGGCCTGAAGGCCCTTTTTGTTCTGTCAATGAGACTAAGATCCCAAGACCTAGGTTGGCAGTAAAGAGGATTCATCTTAGAGTCCCAACAGCCTGGGTGTGAATGTTGGCCCACTTTTATATCCTGAGACAGTGCTTTAGCTCTCTGAATCTCAGTTTCCTTGTCTATTAAATTAAAACACTAAGTCCTTGTGTTAGGGGCTTGTAGTGAGAATTACAGGAGATAATGTCTCAGAATACAAAGGGTGGGGATGCTGGGGAATGAGAATTTAAATGTGGGGCCATCTGGACCTGCTCCAATGTCCCAGTGCCTGTGAATACTCCACATTGTGATGTGGAGCAATGACATACTCTCTCTGAGCTGCCCTTCTCTCCTGGGGTAGGATTTCTGTGGCCTTCACAAGGATTCACTGAGCAGCAGTATGCACAGTTTTATTGACTGAAATCTCCTAGTGCCCTACTGTCCTACTCTGCTCCCCATCCCTCACTCACTGGCCTTCTTCCTCTAGCTCCACCCTGAATGAAATCAAATGTCCTCTACCCTGAATGAAATCAAACATTCTCTACCATCTCTGTCATCTCCAGAGATGATCATTTGCTCCCTCTGTGTGGCCGGCCTCACACCATAAGACCCTGTCTGTGAGCAGTGGGACAGGCAAACTCAAGGAACAACCAGCATGCTTGGAATGCCGTGTAGGTTCCCTCCTTCTCCTGGGCTAGGACAGGGCCTGGAGTGGGCAGCTTGGATTCCCTTCAAGGAAAGAGCTCCCATTCATAGAGTCCCAGTCAGTCCTTTTCTATGCTGCCTGCCCTTCCATCTGAGGACTCAAACGTCAAGATAACTCCATTCTGTCCTGTGTTCATGTGCAGGAATAGATCCTCAGCCTCGGGAACTGACTTCTAGGTCACGTCTGACACAGGCATGGGCACAACCTGTACACACAATTGGCCCAGATCCCACCAGGGTGGTTACCTGGAGAGGCTGGGGGAACCTTCCACCGGACCTTCCTCAGCAGCCTCAAGTTGGGGTCAGGCAGGGTGATCATAGGATCGTGGTCCTTGTACTCCACAACAGTTAGGACAGACTTGTGTCCAGGTGAGATAAGAGGCTGTGGAATCTAGGCAAGTAAGCTCAGGACCACAAGACAGCTGGGTAGTCACTCCTCAGAAACTCCTTGTCCACCTGCTGATACTTCTGCTCCATGAGATGGGGACCATGAGAGGAACATCAATGGTCAGATGGAAAATGCCTGAGTCAGCATCTGACCCAGCCTCTCCTACCTTGAGCAGAGAATATAGATGGTCCTCAGAGAGGGAGAGACTGTGCCCAAAGCCACAGAGCTGAGCTTCCAACAACCTGCACCTCAGTAGAACAAGGTGGGCTTAGGACCTCCAGGGAGGGGCAGTATGGAAGCAGCAGCAAAACCCTAACTCCCCCTAACCTGGAGGAGGCAGCTCCTGCTCTCATGCCAAGCTCACCTCCTCTGGTGGGGCCTCAGTAGCTGGCCCTTTTTATGAGATGATGACAAGTCCTCTCCCTCTCAGTCACCCCAGGGCAAACCCAAGGTACGAGGGGATGAGAGTGGAGCTAAGGTCAAGGCTGTGCCTGTGCCAGAGAGATCTGCATCTCCTCACCCTACACTTTCTCAAGGCAGGCCAGGGATTTAGGCCCTAGATGGCCCCTTTGGCCCCTGATGTGCCTCCAGCAGGGTCTGAGTGGTTGGGTATCAGAAGTCATGTGGCCTGGGGATTTCCCACATCTGAAGCAGCCTTAGGAGCAGGCACAGGGGCGAAGGTTTTAGCCCTCCTCCCTCTTTCAGATCACTCACTGCCACTTCTTGGTACACCTGCTATAAACTATACCACAACCTAGCATTTGCTAGGATCAGCAGAGAACCTGAGGCCTGAATGGAGGAAGGTTCTTTCCCCCAAATGCCCACACAGCACACCAGGCTTGGTGTCCAGGGTCTGACTCTGGATGAGAGCACTGTGCTGCACCCCCACTCCTCGCCAAGCAGCCTCTCAGGAAGCAGCACTTGCTGGGAGAAGGGGGATTGAACCGCAAACTTCTTTTCCCAGCAAGTAAGGGGTGTCACCTGTTGAGCAGCCACCGGCTGAGGAGCAGAAAGAAGGGATACACAGGCTCATGGGAGTGAAAAGGAGCAGAGTGCCCCTTCTACAGCACAGGGACAGTTACTCTTGTCCTGGTGGGGAGGGTGCAGTGTCCTTGGCATTGGGAAATGGACCTTCCCTCCTGGGCTCACAAGAGAGATAGCACTCCTCAGAGCACAGAACCAGGGAGGACCTGAGCCAAGCAGGCTCCCCTTGATACACATATGGAAAGATAAAGAGATCCAGAGAGGGCAAGGGACTTGCCATTTTGGCACAGGAGGAGAAAGTATCAGAGCACTCACCAGAGTTTCCATGTGCCATATCCCAGTGTCCCTCCCAAACCCATGGAGTGGATGTCATGGTGTGACCCTGAGGACAGGATTAGGCAGCACTCCTAATGTGAACCTCTCCCAGAGTATCATCCCAAAGGACCACCAGTCTCTTGGCGTGGTGTAGAGGCTGTTGATGGTGCTCTTTGGAGCCATGCCCTTCAGAGGCAGGTAAGTCTGTGGGGCAGGGGCAGCACTGAGTGCACACAGGGCCCAGTGGCCACTTCCCGGCTCACTCTGCACCTGGGCAGGAGGAAGATGTGCAGCAGCTCCACTGCCAGCTCCTCCTCATTCCCTCCCAGGATCTGCAGTGCACAGCTTCCATCCCATTCCTGGCCAGAACAGCAGAGAGAAATTCTTCTGCACCACCTAGGGACATGGCGGCCCCTGTCTCTGGGAAATGCCCCCAGGTATGAGAGGAAGGGTGGAGGAATCAGGAAATTGCCAAGCCACCTCCCAGTTCTCAGCCTGGCTGATTTGATACCTGGGACTCTGAGGCTCACAGGAAGCAGGGAGATGCTGACAGGCTGGATGGTCACATATTTTGGGGGGTGGTACCTGGGATTGAACTCAGGGGCACTTTAACACTGAACCGTTTCCCCAAGTCTCTTTAGTATTTCGTTTAGAGACAGGGTCTCACTGAGTTGCTTAGCTCCATGCTTTCAAAAAAAGAGAAAAATTAGACATGTTTTTTGTTGTAGTTGGACCCAATGCCTTTTTTTTCTACTTATTATTATTATTATTTTTTTTTTTTTGGTGGTGCTGATGAGCTAACCCTGCACCTCACAGGTGCTAAGCAATCAATTCACCACTAGCTACAGCCCCAGTCGATAGAGTAATCTGTTTGATGGATTAATAATGAAATGGATTGCAGTGTGGTAACTGTATGCAGATGGAACATGGCTGGAGGAGGTCACCTGAGTCATCTCCATAAAGAATGTATTCGTCACTGGCTCATTGCTTTCTCTCTCTCTCTGCTTCCTGGCTCTCATGAGCTGAGAAGCTTCTTCCACCACACCATTCTGCCATGAGGTTCTGTGTCAATTTGGGCACAAAGCTATGGAATTGGCCAAGTATGCACTGAGACCTCTGAAATTGAGCCCAAAATAAACAATATTTCATCTAAGTTAATCTTGTCAGCTATTCTGCTTACAGCAATGAAAAACTGAATAACACAGTGCTGCATTGAACATTCATCTGCAAACATTTGTTTCAGTCACTTTTGGTTATTCCAAAGAGTCAAATTGCTGGGTCATATGGTCATTCAAGGCTTAGCTTTTTGAGAAACCATTCAACTAATTACCACAGAAGGTGCACCCTTTTTATATTTCTACCAGCAAAGAACAGATGTTCCAGCTTTTTTCCACGTCCTCACCAATATCTGTACTTGAGATTTTTAAAATTATGGCCAACCTAGTAAATGTGATGCTACCTCTCATTGTGGTTTTGCTTTGCAATTCCCTAGTAGTAATACTAATGATGTTTAGTATCTTTCCATCTTATGACAATCATTTCTACATCTACTCTGGAGAAAAGTCTACACAAGTTTTTAATCCATTTTTAAATTACATTGTCTTTGTGTTCTTGTTGTACAAGATGCTATCAGTTTAGTTACATTCAACATGTATATATAGAGAGATATAATATAGATGTATATAGAAAGACAGATATAGGTAAAGATACACATGTACTGGATACTTACCTTTATTGATACATGATTTCCAATTATTTTCTTCCATCCTGTATTACCTTTTTCATTCTCTAAACAGCGCCCTTTGAGGCATAAAAATATTCAGTTTTGATAAAGTCTAATGTATCTATTTTTTCTTTGGTTACCTGTACTTTTGGTGATACAGCTAAGAAATCAAGTCAAGTACAAGGAATACTCTCTATTTTTATTCTAAGAATTTTGTTTTTAGCTTTTATATTCATTTCTTTTTATCTTTCTTTGCCTATGTATTACTAGTAAATCTGAGCACATTTATTATGCCTTATGATATATTCATCATCATTTGGAGGAAGTTCTTTAAAGGTAGGTCCCATTTTCCCTCATGAATCCCTCAAGATTCCTATGGTCACTGAAGTGAGTATTTTGCAGAATAGACATTCAGTGAAGGTATCTCTTTGATCCATACTGAGTTAATTTGTTAATATGGTTCAAAGTAAAAGTCCAACTTCATTTCTTTGCATTTAGATACCCAGGGTACCAGTAGTACCATTTATTTAAGAAAAGTTCTTTTTTCATTATATGATTTTGCTACCCTTGTTGAGAATCAATTGACCATCATCTTGAGGGTTCTGGGTTTAGGAGTGGGTGTGCCACCTACTGATTAGCCTGAAGAATCACAGGAGGAAGCCACCTAGAACTAGGCAGTTGGACACAGGACTTGACATGCAATTCTCCACTGCAGGGTGCTGTCTGCCTTGGCCTCAGTCTCCCCCTACTGCAGAAGGGTGAGGCTGCAAGCCCATTCCTGTCTGTTTTGACAGGTGTCCATGTGAGCTGCTGCTCACACCCGTGGGGAAGAGTGCAGAGAAGGAAAGTCAGTTGGAGAGGAATGTGACATATTGGGAGTAGAAGCAGGGGTGGAGGGTTGGGACCAAGCTGCACCTGTGCCATAGGGATCAACCAGTGACCGTGAGATGCATGCTGCTCAACCAGCTGGGCCAGGGTGTTCAGGAGGTTACTGTGGTGCCAATTTGTGATTCTCCCCAACTCACACCCACCTTGACCCTGCCTTACATGGGGACTGAAGCCATGCACTCAGAGCAGGCCAAGTCAGCATACCCCAAGGGACAAAGGAGCATTGTGAACTCCATCAGGGTGTGTTACTCTGCCCCTTACAAAATACATATGCCTGTATCTGTACACAGACAATTGTGGAAACCATGGTTTGAGTGGCACTGTCTGCTTCTACATAGAGAATGTAAAGTGTATGTTGGAAGCACTGACCATGAGCAGCCCTGTTGCAAGGACACAGGTGCAAACTGTGTGTAGGTTTGTAAACTTTGTGCTGAAGAATGCCTAACCCCAGACACACAATAAAGCTAGAGGGCATTTCTGTAAGCATGTACTCAAGCAATCATGATGCTTGTGTGTGTAAACCCACAGAATATATGTTTATAAGCCATGTACGAAAGGATGCCCAATGCCCAGGTTGGTGTATAAACTGCCACACACCAACGTGTATAAATAATACATGTGCAATTTCTGTGCATATGTGTCATGTGTCATAGTGCATGTCTGTAACCATGTGATTGCAGCACACCTGTATGGAACAAATGAATGTGCACAATACCTGACTGAATATTTCGGGTGCACAGTGCCTGCATCTTGGAAGGGACGTGTACATGCACAAATGTTTCCCATATGAAGAGTTCTGGCAGTGTCAGATTGTTTGCTTGTCTAGCTGCTCATTTTTGTGTGTTTGAACTTCCATGAGTGCACCTTGATCATTCTTGTGTTTTCTTCTTCAATAGTAAGGTATGTGGCTCTGATTTCTCAAGGTCAATGGACCAGCATTGCCTGCTGTCCTAGAACCTATATTCCAATGACATGGGTGGGGGTGGGGATAAGCAATCCTACTTGGGATCACAGTTTTGGAGGAATAGCCAGGAGGGAAAAGGGGCCAGTGACAGTACTGAGGACAACTCCTGGGTAAAAAATACTCAGGTCAAAATCTGAGCTATGACTGGATATTAGCCTGGTGAGCAAGAGTGTTCCATTCAGAGGGATGGTAGGCAGGGGATGTTCTAAGTAGATAAAGGAATTCATGGTGCCTGGAGATGGGAGTGTGTGTGAATTTTGGGGTTTGGGGTTTGGGAAAAAAGCAGTAGGCAGTGGGAAGGAGTGGGGCTATTAGGGTATACAGAAGCCAAAGCAAGCAGGGCTCTTGGGTGCACATGTGTGTACCCAGGCAGGCTTAGTGGCCTTGTATGTGTGCATGCCTGTTGTATACACCAGCCTCCTATCCCCTGCTCTGTGAGTGTGGTGGGGTTTAAAGACATCCTTACCTCATACACCTTCCTGTGCATGCTCACATGTCCCTGAGCAAGTGGGCACCTGGACAGATAGTTGGACACCCTGATTTGCAGACCATCTCAAAGTGAAGGCAGAAGTCCACCTGCAGATATGAACACTACACATGATGACCCGGGAATAAATGGCTTTATAAGAGCTCCTCTTTTCTCCGAGGCCTACCTCGAGTATGCAAGCTTCTTCTTCAGGCTTTGTATTTGTGAGACTGCAGGAGAGAGGGAGCAGAGGAGTGGTGTGGGTCTGTGATTCTGAAGAAAATATGAGGCATGACAGGCTCTCTGGGATCAGAGAAGGGCAGGAAAGGGACAGAGGATGGGCAACCAATTTCACAGGGACACTCCACTAGCCAGTGTTGCAGAGCAGGGGAGATGAAGGTCTGGTTGGGAGGGCTGAGGAGGGAAGAGGCTGGGGTAATGGGATACAGGAGACTCAGGACCTGGGGGCCCCGTTAGCCCTACTAACTGCATCACTGTGCACACCTTGCTGCGCTGTGGATGGAAAGGCAGTAGGCGGGGAGCAGGCTCCTTGCTGAGTCTTGATACATTTTATTTTGGTGCCGCAGCACAGGGATCACTGGGTGGCAGGTCACTCAGTCCGTTGGTCACTTTATCAGACATGCATCTTAGAGCTCTGACCAGCTGTGACAGCCCAACCAGGGCATGAACTTCAGAGGCCCATGGTCTCACAGGAGACCCAGGCAATGGACAGGAACAAAGAGAAGGGCTTTGCTTTCAACCTAGAGCCTGGGGCAGAATGGCACAGCTCACCCTGGTGGGGTTGAAGGCACATGGAGGCCACAGGCATCTGAAATGGAGGTGGTGACTGAGGGGATGCAGATTTATAAGAGAGGCTAGAGGTATGGCCCAGAGTAAGTGACTGAGGGTCTGCCATCACAGCCATGGAGGAGGTGGCGGACTTCAGTCTGAACAGAATAGGTAGTAAGGGATTTTAATGCCTGCAGTGGGACAGGAGAGAGCAGCTACCCAGTTCCCTGGTTCCTCATGGACTCCTCTGGTTCCTGTCCCCAGCCCTCCTCCCCTTCAGGGAGGGGTGACCTCAGCCACCCTGTCCTTGGTGGTTCTCAGGACCATGTCCCTCATCATCCTCATCCTGTTCTGGCAGAAGGTGAGTCACACTCTGTCCTAGTTGGACGAGGTTGGTACCCTTGGTTTGCAAGGCCCCCACCCCCATGCTGCAGAATCTGGCCAGAGGAGGGCCCCGCATGGAGCTCAGGTGGAAACTCTGAACCCAGCGTCTTTAGCTGCCTCCAACCCAGCAGCCTGATGTGAACACAGACTGATCCAAGCTATCCAGGGTCCCCTGGCACTGTGACACTCAGACGAAGGTTCTACTTGTCCCCATTACCCACTGAGACCTCTATGGATGCATTCACATCCTCAAAATTAGTTTATATTTGCAATGATATGTCCAGAATATGCAATACTCCATAATTCTAAAATGCTGATTACCAAACTAGGATTACTGTCCCCCAGGATTGTATCATTCTGAGTCTTATCCTGTAACTTCATTCTACTAAATTTAAACATTGAAACGTTCCTTCCTGTTAAGATTCCCTCAGGGACCACCTCATGTCAGTAGGGGACCATTCCAGGGCTGCCTGCTCCTTGGCTCCCATCTGAGGAGCAGCAAAGGCTACAAGAGGAGGTGTTGAGGCTCTTCTGATGAGCTTGGCCCTGGATCTCAGGTGCTCCTCAGCATGTCACACCCTCTGCCATGATGACTCCTCTGCCATCCCTTCTTCCCAGTGGAGCTGCTGGATTCCTATTCCCTGGGCCAATGAAGGCTGTCACTTGCTGTGTGACTACAGTTCTTCCCAGCCTCTCTTGGTTCAGAATCTCCTGAACATAGTGAGTTCAAATTCATAGGTACATAGTGAGTTCAAATTCAAGGATCCTCTCTGATGCTCTATTCCAGTTTTGCAGAAGCCACAATACAGGATTTGGTGGAAGGTGATTGAGTCTGTGAGCTCTGATGGCCATGGGTACATCTATGTGGACCCCCTGCAGCTGCCCTATGACTCCATGTGGGAACTTCCATGGAACCTGCTTCTTTGGTCAGCCCTGGGAGGCTTATCCTGACAGATTGGGGACTTGCAGCAAAGATTATCCTCTGACAGGACTCAGCATGACATGACTACCTATGAGACCTAGGTCTGGTATCTTGCCTCCTCCAGCCCTCAGTCTCCTTCTCTTCAAAATGAGGTCAAGAGGAGTCCTTCCTCTTCTGATACTCCACTCCACCCAAAGACAGAAGCGCACCATTAGTCTTCTAGTTGGCATTCTGGATTGAACTTGGGGCACCTCTGCCTCTTCCCAACAGGTTGAAGGGCTCCCAGACACAGTGCTAAGCATGGAGCACATCCTAAGGCTGGTGGAACCCCACAGGACCATCCAGCATGCAAGGGATGCTGAGTAGGTTCCCTCCTCCTCCTGGGCTACTGCAGGGCCTGGAGTGGGGGACTCAGATTCCCGTCAAGGAAAGAGCTCCCTTTCATAGTGTCCCAGTGAGTCCCTTACTATGCAGCCTGCCCTTCTGTCTGAGAACTCAAAGGTCAAGAGAACTCCATTCTGTCTTGTGTTCATGTGCACGAATAGGTCTCAGCCTAGGGAACTGACTTCTAGGTCAATCCTGACCCAGGCACGGGCAAACCCTGTACACACAATTGGCCCAGATCCCACCAGGGCAGTTACCTGTCGAGGCTGGGGGAACCCTCCATGGGGTCTTCATCAGCAACCTCAAGTTTGGGGTCAGGCAGGGGGATCATATAGTCCCTGTCACCCTTGCTGGACTCCACAGCAGTTAGGACTGAGCTGGTGTCCAGGTGAGATCAGAGGCTGTGGAATCTAGGCAGGGAGGCTCAGGAACACAAGACAGCTGGGTGTTTACTCCTCAGAAACTCCTTGTCCACCTGCTGTACTTCTCATTCATGGGGCGGGGAGCATGGGAAAAACACAAATGGTCAGATGGGAAATCCCTGAGTCAGAATCTGACCCAGCCTCTCCCACCTTAAGCAGAGAAGGCAGATGGTGCTCAGAGAGGGAGAGACTGTGCCCAAAACCACACAGCTGACCTGCCTCCCATCTGGCATCTCTCAAGACCAGGTGGGCTCAGGACCACCCAGGGAGGGACAGTTATGAAACCAGCATCAACACTTTAACTCTCCCAACCCAGGTGGAGGCAGGTCCTGCCCTCATTCCAACCTGACATTTCTGGTGGGGCCTCAGTGTCCCTTTCTATGGGATGAAGACAAGTCCATCTTAGCCATCCCAGTAGAAGCCCAAGGTGGGAAGGCATGAGGAGTGGAGCTAAGGACAAGGCTGTGCCTGCACCAGAGGGATGTGTATGTCCACGCCCTGCCCTGTCATCAGGCAGGACAAAGGTTTAGGATTCAGGAGGCCCCATTAGCCTTTGAGGAGCCTCCAGTAGGGTCTGAGTGCTTGGTGATGGGAAGTCATGTGGCCTGGGTTGTTCACACTTCTGAACGAGCGAGAGGATTTGGCAGGGAGGCAAAGGTCATAACCTTCCTCCCTGTGTCAGATCAGTCAGTGCCATTTCTAAGTGCCCCTGGTATAAACTAAACTATGGCCCACCATTTGTTAGGATCAGCAGAGATCCTCAGGCCAGAGTGGAGGAAGGTTCTTTCTCCCAAATGCCCTTATTTTATTTACTTATATTTTTAGGTGGTGCTGATGATCCAACCCTGTGCCTCACATGTGCTAGGCAATTACACTACCACTAGCTACAGCCCCAGCCCCAATCTGGTTATATTCTAAGGAAGCAAATCTCTCTACTGCATGTGACCACTGCATCTGTTCTACCATGTCACTTGGGCTTCTTCTTCTGCCCATCACTCCTGGGACACCAGGCTTGACCTGCACAACCACTGCCTGCCCATCCTCAGATCAAATGCAGCTGGGCCCTCAGCCCCTGTTGTGATGAGTGGACCGGGTCATGTTGCCCTTTTTCCACTCCAATTTCAGCAAGTGACTCCACATCCTAGCCCCGTGCACACACTTGGGCAGGCACTGACAATCGTTCTGAGCAGGACACTCCAGTAGGAGGCCCATACTGAGATCCTAAGTCCTGCAGCCAAGATGGTCAGTAGGGAACTTTTCCTGGATCAGAAGCACATGCTGAACATTCCCAGGGCCTGGTAAGTTCTCACGTTGCCTTTATCAATGAAGTTTGAGTGATACATGATCTTTTGAACCAAGCCAAAGTCACAGATCTTGACCAGCTGGCCCTCGCAGATGAGCAAATTCCTCTTGTCAGGTCTTGATGAACACCTGGTATCCATCACCAGGTGTCAGGTAACAGAGCAACTCATACCTTAGGGGAATTGTGGAAAGCCCCCATGGCAGGGTTTGAGGGCATGGTATAGGGGAGCATTTGTCCACACCTGGGCAGGTAATGAGGGAGGAAACGGGATCCCAAGGCCATGCAAGGACTCCTTCCCATGTCACCACAGTCCTAGTGTCCAGCACATGAAAGTGAGAGGCTGAAAATGCTGGGAGATGATAGACTGGTGGTGGGTCTCCATGAGAGAGAGGAGTGGGACTTACAGCATCTTGACATCCATTTTCATCATGCCCTGTGAATGGCTTAGGCCATGAGCCAAGGCCTCCACCCCACGCATGAGGACCCTAGAGCCAAGGTACATCCTGGGGTGAAAGAATCCTCAGATCCTGTCCCACCCCAAAGCTCTACTTCCCCCTTCCCACCCAGGGATGGGGAAGAACCATTCTCTTAGGTCAAACTAAACATCCCTCAAATCCCTCTGGAATTAACATGCTCCCCCCACAAAAGGCTCCTACAACCATAATGCAGCCCAGTCCTTCCAGGTGTCTCTTCAAATCCTTCCTGCTCTCTGCTCCATGTTGACTACTACCCCAGGTTAGCACAGCTCCTCCACACTCCTTCAGCCACAATAACTTGATGAAGCACAGGCTGGCAGAGGGCCTGTCCTCTGTGATTCCTTTCTTGCCATGAAGGGTCCTATCTCAGAGTCTGAGGCCCATAGGACTTCCATACTGGGCAGTCCCTGGAGCTCCTCTGGACCTCATTTTATAAGGAGGAGACTGAGGGTCAGAAAAGGCAAGATCCCTGCCCTAGTTCTCATGGGTACTCATGCCAGGCTGAGACCAGTCAAGATAATCTTTCCTTCAAGTTGCCAAATTGCCCATTGAGTCCTCCCAGGACTGACCAAGCACAAGCTGGTCCCATCGGGGTTTCCACGGGGAGTCGTAGGGCAACTGCATGGGGTCTACATAGATGTACTCGTGACCATCAGAGCTCACAGACTCAATCACCTTCCATCTAAACTCACAGTGTGGCTTCTGCAGGACTAGGACCTGCACCAGGAATAGAGCATCAGAGAGGGTCTTTGGATTTCACCACATACAGACTCATAGGAGAGATGGAACAAGACACCCAGACCCAAGAGGGGAAGGGAAGAACTGTAGTCACACAGCAAGTGAAGTCTTTGTGGGCTCAGGGAACAAGTTCTGAGGGGTTCCAGTGGAAGCAGGAGATGGCAGAGGAGACATCAGAGTCTGACAGACTGAGAAGCAGCTGACAGCCAGGCACCTGGTTCATCAGAAGGGCCTCAGCAGCTGCTCTTGGAGCCTCTGCTCTTCAGGTGGGTGTAGAGGAGCAGACAACCCTGGACAGGGCGCTTCCCCACATGTGGTCATCCCCGAGGGAATCTCAGAAGGATGGGACTTTTGAATGTTGAAATTTAGGACACTGAAATCACAGGAATGAACTCAGATTGATAGAATTCTGGGGACAGTAATCTCGTTTGGGAAACTTATCATGTTGCAATTACGGAATGGTGAAATTTCAGGATATATAATATTGCTATTATAGACTACTTAAGAGGATGTGATGCAACCAAAGGAGTCTCCATGGGTAACAGTGATACGAAGGACCTGGGTGTAGAGGGCGGCAGGGCCAGTGGAACCTGGATAGATTGGATCAGTCTGTGTCAGCCCAGACTGCTGGAGGTGGAGGCACCTCAGAAATCCTGTGTTGAGAGTTTCCACCTGAGCTCCATGCTGGGCCCCTACTGTGGCCAGACTCTGCATTATGGGGATGGGGGCCTTGCAAACCAGGGTACCAACCCCAACCCACTAGAACAAAGTGGGACTCACATTCTGCCAGAGAATGGTGAGGATGATGAAGGAGATGATCCTGAAAATATTCAAGGCAAGGATGGCTGAGATCACCACTACCTTGAAGGGGAGTGCTGGGAGAGAGACCAGAGCAGGCCATGAGCCAGCAGGGAACTGGGTAACTGCTCTCCCCTATTCCACTGCAGCATCAACATCCCTTCCTACCCTTTCTGTGGGGAGAGATTTCCCCCACCTCCTCCATGGCCTATGATGTCAGACCCTCAGATTCTTGATTTGGGACACACATTCAGACTCTCATATGAACCTCTCTCCCCTCAGTCACCTCCCGTAGTTCAGATTCCTGTGGCCTCCATGTGCCTTTGACCCTGCCAGGATCAGTATTGCCTTTCTGCTCCAGCTCTAGACTGGGTGCAAAGCTCTTCTCTGTGTTCCAGTCCATTTCCAGGGTCTCCTATGGGACCATGAGCCTCTGAGGGCCATGCACTAGTAGGGCTGCCACTCGTGGTCAGAGGTATATGCTCCATGCCTGCCCAAGTGGCCCATGGACTGCATGACATGCCACCAAGGGAGCCACAGGTTGAATCCCAGCAGGATGTATCCAGACTCAGCAAGGACTCAGTCCCCTGCCTAACTTCTGGGTCCCTCCAAAGCCCAGCTAGGAGTGCACAGTGAAGTCGGTTAACAGGGTTCATTGTACCCCTCAATAACTAAGTTTCTATAAACTGAGACCTCAGCTCTTCCCTCCCAAGCTGCACCAGCCAGACCTTCATCTCCCCTGCCCTGCCTCACTGGCTACCCAAGTGTCCCTTGGGAACTTGGTTCATCCTCCTCTGTCCCCTTCCTGCCCTTCTTTGCTCCCACGAAGCCCTGCCCCATGTCCTCCTCTGGGTCACAGACTCATACCACCCTCTGCTCTCTCCAGCAGCCTCATACATCTAGGGCCTGGGAAAGATGCCTTCATCCTCTCAGGAGATCTCTGAGTAAAGAGGAGCTGTCATTCAGCCTTCTCAGGCCCTGGTCATGATGCTTGGCTTCACCTCTGCAGGTGAACTTCCACCTTCATTCAAAGTTGATCTGCAGGTCAGGTTGTCCACACTGTCTGCCCAGGTGCCCACTTCCTCAGGGATATGTGTGCATGCACAGGAGGGTGGATAAAGTAAGGGTGTCTTTAAAACCTACCCACAGGGAAGTGTAAAATGGCACTGAAGGGCCTAAACTCTCTGTGGAGCTGTCGCTGCCTCCGCTCCAGGCCAGATCTCAACAGGACCCTCAGCTCAGTGGCACCACCGGAAGACCAGAGCTCAGCTCTGAGGACTCAGGCAGCCGAAGATGGACGCTCTCTGCCAGGGAAGTTGTAAAATGGCGCTGAAGGGCCTAAACTCCCCGCTGGAGCTGGCGCTGCCTCCACTCCAGGCATTTGATAAAATACATCACCCCTTCATGCTCAAAACACTAGAAAAAATAGGGATAGTGGGGACATCCTTAACATTGTAAAGGCTGTCTATGCTAAGCCCACAGCTAACATCATTCTAAATGGAGAAAAATTGAAAGCATTCCCCCGAGAACTGAAAGAAGGCAGTGATGCCCTCTTTCACCACTACTATTCAACATTGTTCTTGAAACTCTAGCCAGAGCAATTAGACAGACCAAAGAAATTAAAGAAAAGAAGAGATCAAACTATCCCTATTTGCTGATGACATGATTCTCTATTTAGAAGACCCTAACAATTCCACCAGAAAACTTCTGGAACTCATAAATG
This sequence comes from Glaucomys volans, assembly GCA_020662805.1. Classification (NCBI taxonomy): domain Eukaryota; kingdom Metazoa; phylum Chordata; class Mammalia; order Rodentia; family Sciuridae; genus Glaucomys; species Glaucomys volans. Next base: position 28,637 of record JAJEJO010002422.1, read on the forward strand.
AATTCAGTAAAGTAGCAGGATATAAAATTAATGCTCATAAATCTAATGCATTTTTTTCATAAGTGATGCATCCTCTGAGAGAAAAATTAGGAAAACTACCCCATTCACATTAACCTCAAAAAATATAAAATACTTGGGAATCAATCTAACAAAAGAAGTGAAAGACCTCTACAATGAGAACTACAGAACACTAAAGAAAGAAGTTAAAGAGAATCTGAGAAGGTGGAAAGATCTCCCATGTTCTTGGATAGGCAGAATTAATATTGTCAAAATGGCCATATCCAAAAGCCCTATACAAATTCAATGCAATTCCAATTAAAATCCCAATGACGGACCTCATAGAAACAGAGCAAGCAATCATGAAATTCATTTGGAGGAAAAAGAGACCCAGAATAGCTAAAGCAATCCTTAGCAAGAAGAGCGAAGCAGGGGTGTCACAATACCCAACCTTCAACTATACTACAGAGCAATACTAACAAAAACAGCATGGCATTAGCACCAAAATAGAAAGGTAGATCAATTGTACAGAATAGAGGACACAGAGACAAGCTCACATCAATACAGGTATCTCATACTTGACAAAGGAGCCAAAAACATGCAATGGAGAAAAGACAGCCTCTTCAACAAATGGTGCTGGGAAAATTGGAAATCCATATGCAGCAAAATGAAACTAACCCCATATCTCTCACCCTGTACAAAACTCAACTCAAAATGGATCAAGGACCTAGAAATTAGACCAGAGACCCTGCACCTAATAGAAGAGAAAATAGGTCCAAATATTCATCACATTGGCCTAGGACCAGATTTCCTTAACATGACTCCCAAAGCGCAAGATATAAAAGCAGGAATCAATGATTGGGATAGAGTCAAACTAAAGAGCTTTTTCTCAGCAAAGGAAACAATCAGCAATGTGAAGAGAGAGCCTTCAGAGTGGGAGAAAATCTTTGCCACACACACTTCAGATAGAGCACTAATCTCCAGAATCTACAAAGTGCTCAAAAATCTTTACACCAAGAATACTAATAACCCAATCAATAAATGGGCCAAGGAAATGAACAGACACTTTACAGAGGGAGATCTACAAGCAATCAACAGATTTATGAAAAAATGTTCAACATCCCTCGTTATAAGAGGAATGCAAATCAAAACCACCTTAAGATTTCATCATACCCCAATTAGAATGTCTTTTATTAAGAATACAGGCAACAACAGGTGTTGGCAAGGATGTGGGGAAAAGGATACACTCATACATTGCTGGTGGGAGTGCAAGTTGGTGCAGCCTCTCTGGAAAGCAGTGTGGAGGTTCCTTAGAAAACTTGGAATGGATCCACCATTTGACCCTGCTATCCCACTCCTTGGCCTATACCCAAAGGACCTAAAATCAGATTAATCACATCAGTGTTCATAACTGCTCAATTTACAATAGCTAGATTGTGGAACCAATCTAGATGTCCTTCAATAGATGAATGGATAAAGAAACTGTGGTATATATACACAATGGAATATTACTGAGCCATAAAGAAGAATAAAATTATGGCATTTGTAGGTAAATGGATGATGTTGGAGACTATTATGCTAAGTGAGATTAGCCAATCCCAACAATCCAAAGGCCGAATGGTCTCTCTGAAAAGTGAATGATGATGCATATTGTGGGGTGGAATGATGGCAAGAATGGAGAAAGGATAGAGAGCATAGAGGGAAGGGAGTGGTGGGGTTGAGGTTGGGGGGTAAGAAAAATATCAGTATGCGTGACAGACATCATTGCCCTGTGCACATGTATGAATGCACAGATGGGGTGACTCTACTTTGTGTACAACCAGAAAAACAATTGCTGTATTCCATTTGTTTACAATGAATCAAAATATTAAATAAAAAAAAACCTACCCACACTCAGAAGGGCAGGGGACAGGAGGCTGATGTGTACAACAGGCATGCACACATCTAAGGCCACTAAGCCTGCCTGAATCCACAAGTGTGCATCAAGCCTCATGCAGATCTCAGAACTCTGCTTGCTCTGGTTTCTACTTATCCCGAGAGCACCACTCCTTCCCATGGCTTCCTCTTTCCTCCCCACCACAATCCCCAAAATCCATACACACTCTGTGCTCCAGGCCGCTTGAATTCTTCAATACCTAGAACACCCCCTGCCACCTCTCTCTGCTTGAAAATTCTTGCTCAGCAGGCTAACTTCCAGTTTTGATATTATGACCAAAGTATTTTTTCTCATGAGTTGTCCTCAATACTGCTACTGGACCCTTCTCCCTTCAGCCTTTTTCCAAAACTCTAATCCCAAAGGGTGGTTTACTGCCCACCCCCCACTCCTGCCATTGAACTATAGGCACTAAGACATCAGGCAAGGCTGTTCCATTGTCCTTGGGATGTCAAGTTTACAAAACTATTTATGGAATAAGAAACAAGTGGACAAATGAGGGGTCTTCATACAATTCAGTCCATACAAAGAATGAGCAGTTAGACATCCAAATGCCTTTGTGCACCACTAGAGGACTGTTCATAAATGTGTACAATTTATGCAAACATGTTACCCTCATAAGATACAGGCACTGGACAACAGGCATACATATTCAGGTATTGTGCTTGCCTGAATTTTCCAGAAAGCTGTGCTGGAATCACATGCTTACAGTCATGCACTGATATGAACAAAAATTCTATTTATATTATTTGTACACATGTATGGAAATTTACACACAAGCCTGAGAATTGGGCACGCTTATGTACATGACTTAGAAGCATATATTCTGTGTGTTTACTCACATAAGTAAGCATCTTGCAAGCTCGAGTGCATGCTTACAGACATACCCTCTAGCTTTGTGAATTTGGGGATTAGGCATTCTTCTGCTGAAAGTTCACAACTCTACACACGGAGAGTTGGTGGTTGTGTCCTCGCATCAGAGCTGCTCATGGTCAGGGCTCCCTATACAGTTCACATTTTCTCTTTAGAATCAGACAGTGCTACCCAAACCATGGTTTCTACATTTGTGTTTGTACATGTGCGACCATCATGTATTGTGTAAGGTGCTGAGGAACACATTGTTCCTGAGTACCTGACCTACATCACAGGCCTTTTGATATTGTCATTTGGGACACGGACTCGCTAACATGCTCAGTGCCTCAGTAGGTAGCTGAGGCTGAACTTGAATTAGAGATCCTCTGTCCTCCGCTTCCCAAGTTATTGCGATTACAAGTGTGCACTGCTGCCCGTGGATATCAGTTTTGCTACTTTGGACAAACACTATGGTCACATTGTGTGATCAGAAACAACAGGCAGCTCCCTAACAACAAGGTTCCCCTGTTGGGCTGTGGCTTTGACCTATTGGTAGAGAGCAGGCCTAGCATGCGCAGGTTCCTGGCTTCAATGTGCCAGCACTGCCAAGAAACAGTTGCCCTGGGATTCTCTGACTCCACCCATCTCTGAACCTCCAGTACCTGGCATCCAAACATGTTTTTCTCTCTTTTTGCAGATGCCATGGAATCAGGTCCGATGAAGCCCTTTGAAACTATTTCCTTTCCTTTACCATAAAGTATTTGATCATCATGCATGTTGTTGTTTATATGAAAAATTACATTTTATCACTGAGAGGATGTTACAACATGGACATCCCATGGTTTACTTATGCATTTGACAGCTATGGGACATTTAAATTGTTCCAGATAGAGGCAATCACAAATAAAGCAATTATAAATACTTTGAATAATAATTTTATTCCATAATCATATAAAACAATCATAAATAAACAACTCAGAGGAATGGAATGGGAGAAGGGGCAGAGAAGCAGGGCAGGGGAAGCGTCCTGGAGGAGCAGTCTCTGATGTCTTCTACAGGTGGGGGCAGAGGAGACTCCTGAGGTCCCGGTGGTTGTAGAAGTGCTCTGGGCTGGAACCCGGGCAGAGAACCTGAGGTGGCTGGTGCACCTCCTCCTACAGCTGTTTAGAGTCCACAGCACAGATGCCCCGGCAAGGTGTCAGGATCCACAACACAGGGTCCTCTGGCTGTCCCCTGGTTTTGTCTGGTCAGCTCTCCCCTTATTGGAGCCACACTTGAGGAATCTGGCAGGTTTGTGCCCTCTCACATTGGAGCCACCTTATTGCTTACACATGGAATGCAACCACAGAATTGTCCCACACAGGTAGCAATCCTCCTGGTCACCTGCTTCCAGAGCTTTCTGATAGCGTGGGGTTGCCCAGTGTCAGGTGGGGAGGTTAAAGTAGGTGTGCGGGTCCCTGAAGATGGGAAGTGGACATGGATGGGAGGCTGGCTGGCCCTCCTGAGATGCTTCTGCCCTGAGGCTTTGGCCTCCTCATGTAGCAGAGTCTTACAGGGCAAGGAACAAGTGCAACACACAGGCTCGCTGGAGCTGCCCTTTGGGAGGACAGGGCAATGGGCCAGATCCGTGGGGTGTGGGGGAGGCTTAACCCTGGGAGGCACAGGCTTCCCCTTGCAGAAGTAGCCTACCCCCTGGCTTTTCTGCTGCTGGAGCAGGAGGTAGGTAGCCATGGACTCATCATACTTCCTCTTGGCCAGGGACACCCAGGTCTTGCGGAGATCATAACCCATATCAAACATTATGGTCAGTATTTGTGGGTCTGTGTGTCTGGGGAGTGCGCCAGGATGATCATGGGGTAAGTACTGCTCACCGCGCATCAGCCATGGGTGCTGAAGGATCTGCTTGGCTGTGGGCCGCTTCCTGGGCTCCAGGGTCAGCATGTGCTGGAGGAGCAGTTGGGCTGCCTGGGAAAGCCGGGGAGGCTTGTGGTAGGTTCCCATGAGGATCTGCCTCCTGGTCTCGTCAGGAGTGGGTCCTCTAAATGGGAGGCTCCCTGTTAACATAAAATAAAGTGTGATGCCCAGGCTCCAGATGTCCACCGGGGGGCCCTCATAGGCTCGCCTCTGGATCATTTCGGGAGCAGAGTATGCCAGAGTGCCCCCGAACTGCCTCAGGGTCTGGCCACAGGTGACCATGGTGCTGAGGCCAAAGTCGATGACCTTGATGTGACCTGTGGCATCCACCATGATGTTGAGAGGCTTCAGGTCTCGGTGCACGATGCCCCTGTCGTGGCAGTAGGCCACAGCACACACCACCTGCTGGAAGAATCTGCGTGCCTTTTCCTCCTTCATGCCACCCTGCGGGATGTGGTCCAAGAGCCGGCCCCCACCTGCGTGCTCCATCACCATGTAGATAGTTGTCTGGGTCTCCACCACCTGAATTAACTGGATCACATTGGGATGGTCCAGCCTCCTCATGATATCCGCTTCCGAGAGGACCAGGAGGTTCTTCCCTGTCTTCCGCAGGACTTTCACTGCCACCTCTGCCCCAGTCAGGCGATGGCGGGCCAGTTTGATCTGGCCAAACCCGCCACGCCCAATGTCCCTCAGGACCTTGTACTGGTCCCTCAGGACTGCCTTCTTGCAGGAGCTGGGCCCCTGCGACCCTACACTCTGCTCACTACTCTGGCTAGCCATCCTAAGCAGGAACAGCAACTAAGGGTGCTAGCTCACAAAAAAATAACAGACCAAAACAACAAATCCAAATCAAAAACACAAACAACACAAAACAACAAACCCAAATCAAAGAAACAAGACCCAAAGACCACCACCAACAACCGCCAACCGCCAAACACCAACCGCCAACCACCAAACGCGCTAACTACCTGGGAGTCCGACAGGTCACCACCAAGAGCTTCCTGTACTTGTGGACAAAAACCCACCTGCAGACCCTCTCTTATATACCTGCACTTTCAAACTAACTCACAATGGCTCCTTGTGACATCAGAGCTAGCCATGGCCCATCATGCCTGGCCATGACTCCCAGTGCTCAGCTCCCTTTTGGACCACCAGAACATCTTCCATTTTCAGAATAGAAATAAGGGAGGACTCCAGACACTTTTGACTTGATTGTGTTGTGCATTCTGATATATACTTGCTTAGGAATTAATATTTGGACAGATCTTCAAAGTACTCTTCATTTTCAGTCTAAAAATCTGTAATGCCTTTTGTCTTTGAAAGACCACGCCTACCTACACTCAGGTATTCAATCCCTCTTCCCTTCTAACTTCCAATCCCTGGTGTTTATTAAATGGTAGTCCCTCATATCACATGTGACGCTAGAACAACATGCTTTGTTCCCTAAGACACCTTAGAGTGAGCTATAGACACCTTTGGGGGTTCAAGGAGGCAAAGCTTCCTCATAATTTGCCCATAGAGTTCTACCCACAAAGCAGACATGTTACACTGTGACACCACTAACTGATGGGGACGGGTAGAGATGTACAAGAACAGCATTTCCTGAAGCTGTGCTGTTACAGGTTCACACAGTGTGGCTTCCTGTCTCCTGCTTCAGGGAATGCCCAGGGGAGCGGCACAGACATACCTGTAAGACATCCCTAAAATTAACGGATGGAAATTCAAATATTTCATGTAAAACTCAATTACTTAGGAGAGAAGATAGTCATTAATGGCCACAAGTCACAGTGAATCAGGAGCTTGTCCTGCTCTCCTTAGAAGGAGCCAAGGCCCATGAATTAGCAGCCCACCATGCTTTCCTTCTAAGGGCACAAGTCCCAAGGAATCAAAACCTTGCCCCACTCCCTTATGACCCCTTCTGAGATTATTCCATCACACTATTGCAATTTCTGAAAGAAAGGTCTTATTCCTAGGTGTGGGATTAGAACCTAGATGAATGCTCTGAGAGATGTAATTTAACCCCTAACACTCTGTAATCCTATTTTCCTAAGACTATTCTTAGGTTTTGAATTTTGTTATATGATGCTTCTTTATCAGTCCATTTAATCATCCGAATTCCTGTGCTTGTCAATGAAGTGCATACCTGTAGTGGGTATGGTCTTGCCAGTTCCTGATGCCCAAGGACCCAGTCACCTTTCATTTGGTTCACCTCTTAAAGATTCTACTGGCTAGCATCCCCACACCGAGGACCAAGCTGCCAATACAGGAACCCTTTGTGGGGAACAGGTGCCCAATCCACAGCCACACTATTTCCTTATTACACTGTTGATGTCTTCAGGGACTGTCATAATTAGTATTCCATTTAATACTTCCTGTTGCATTTTGTCTATTCTTATCCCATCAGTGTTATTACAAATTAGTGAATTTTATTAATCATTTCAAGTAAGCAGCTCTGTGTCTCTCTGATATCATCTATTGCCTCTATTTTCAATATAATTAATATCTTCTCTGATCTTCATGAATGCTTTCTTCTGCCTGATTTTTGTTGATTTGCCCCTCAAGCACTCCCGCAACACCCAAGGTGTCCCAGGTGGTTAAATGGTTGTTAATTTCTGCCTGTTCCTCATTTCTAATGTGTTTGTAATGCTATCAGCTTCCAAGAACTGCTTCAGATGTGTTCCACAAATTCTTAAATGTTGTTTATCACTGGTTCAGTGTCTATTAGATTTCCCTTTCAACTTCATTGACCCTTAGATTATTTAGAATGGTGCTTATTTCCTAAGGTTTTGGAGATTTTCTTTTATCTTACTGTTCTGTTTTTTGAGCCTTTATGGTGAAAGAACATATTCACTATATTTCCATTCTTTTAAATTAGGTAATATTTCTTCATGACATGGGATATAGTTTATTTTGACTCTTTTTTTCCTTCAGTGGGTTATGGAGACCAATATGTAATTGTTTAAAAACTAACATTTTTACCATAATTCAATAGACTTGCCATTGGAAGTCTAAACATTTTATAATAATTTTGGGCTTTGGAAGACCTCATTATCTCTACACTTGAGGTATTCAATTCCTTTCTCCTCCAAATAATTGGAGTCTAAAGCATGGGAGCACCTCACTTTCACAGTGATACTATTCTAAAATGCTCTGTTCCCTAGGGCATTGTAGAGCACTTTCTTAACACCCGTGGTGTGGAGAGGGAGGAAGGGTTTATCAAAACTGATTTCCCATCTGATTTCTCATTAAAAGCTGGTTTCAGAGGTCTCAGTTCATGGTCAGATGGCTCCATTCCTTGGGGCTCCAGGTGAGGCAGGACATCATAGTGGAAGGGTGTGTTGGAGGGAAGAGGTTCGCATGATGATCAGCAAGCAGAGCCATAAGGATCTTCTTTAGTGTGTGTTTAAGAACTTTTACCCTAACCCTCAAGGTCACAAGCTAACAAAGATTTTCTCTCTATCATGTAGTAATTGCATGATTTTACATTTTATGCCATGAGAGGTCATTTTTGGATAGGATTTAATGTACAGATCAAGGATTTTCAGGCTTGTTGGATTTTCTTGTGTGTGTGTGTGTGTGTGTGTGTGTGTTCCCACAACCTTTCTTTTGTTTAAAGAATATCTTTTGTTTTTGAAAGATTCTTTTTTCTTCATAGGATTTTCTTTATCCCCCTAGCAAGAATCAATTGGCCCCTTACCTGTGGGTCTCTTCCTGGGCTCTGTTCTGCTCCATTGCTCTACAAGTGCATTCTTTCTCCAAAGCCATGCAGGAGCTTCTAGGAATCTGTAACTCAGGAGCTGCCGTCTTTCCATTTCATTCTCCCCTTCCAGATTGTTTTGTCTAGTCTAGTTCTTTCGTGTTTTTATAAAAAGTTATTAAACCAAGTTTTCAATTACTACTACACAAAATGTTTATTTTCTGCTGGAATTTTGATAGAAATCCTGTTCAATCTAAAGATGCATGTGTAGAGAAATGACATACCTAAAAATATCAAGCCTTCCAATCTGTGGACATGGCATATTTTTTACTATTATTCAATTTCTTCCCAATGCTTTGTATATTATATGTTGATCTTGCACATATTTAGTAAGATATATGTATCAGAATTGCATGAAATGTTTATTGGTCAATTTTATTGAGTTCTATATAATAAATATGAATTACATAAGTTAATATATAAATTATATAAATTAATATAACTTGTATAAGTTTTATAAAATTTATATGTTTTTATTATACTTAATAGGTTTTGGTTTTGTTGACTGTGTTCTCTAATTCTTTTGCTCTGGGTTTCATTCATTTCTGCTTTTATCTCTTTTTCCCTCCTTTTGGTTGCTTTGGTGTAATTATTTTTTTTTGTTGTGCCTGTCTACTGGCCCTGAATTCTCTGTTTTACTTATCTAAAATCTTTATATTCTTTTTTGTTCCTTTGGTTTTTAAATAAAATTCACATAGTGAAATGTAGTGGCACGTTGTATATTTATAATGTTGTATGATCATCACCTCTATCTAGTTCCAAGATATTTTCATCACCCTTACAGAAAACATCTTACTTATTAAGCAGTCACCTTCCAGTTTCTCTCCCTGTAACCACTGGAAACCTCTAGTCGCCTGTTTGTCTCTGTGGATTCATATCTTCAGGGTGTTCCCTATAAACGGGATCATAGATATCCCACCCTTGTGTCTGGCTTCTTTCAAAAAGCACAGTGTTTTCAGGGCTCATTCATATTGCAGCAGGTGTCAGTACTTTAATCATTTTTATGGTTATGAAATGTTCCATTGTACAGATATGCCACATTTCTTTATCCATTTGTCAACTGTTTTCTCCTTTTTCCTACTGTCAATAGTGCTTGTTATGGTTTGCATATGAGGAGTTTTCCCTAAAGTTCACAGTTTAGACAGTGTGGGAATGTTCAGACGTGAAATCTTTAGTTTATGAGAGCTCTATGCTAATTGATAGAATGATCCGTTTGATGGATTAATAATGAAATGGATTACTGTGTGGTAAATGTAGGCAGATGGGACATGGTTTTCAGTCACCTGGGTCATTCCCATAAGGATTGTATTTGTCCCTGGCTCCTTGCTTTCTCTTTCTCTCCTTCCTGGCTCCCATGAGCTGAGAAGCTTCCTTCCACCACACCATTCTGCCGTGATGTTCTGTCTCACTTGGTTCCAAAGCAATGGAATTGGCCAGCTATAGACTGAGACCTCTGAAACTATGACCCCATATCAGCATTTTCTCCTCTAAGTTGTTCTTGTCAGGTATTCTCTTTACCGAAATGAAAAACTGACTAACTCAATGCTGCATTGAACATTCATCTATAAACATCTGTATGAGTCCCTTTTGGTTTACTTAGAAGCAGAATTGTTGGGTCGTATGGTAAATCTATGTTTAACTTTTTGGGAAACCATCCAACCAATCTCCACAGCAGCTGCACCATTTGACATTTCTACCAGCAAAATACCAATGTTTCAGCTGGTTTCCACATCCTCACCAATTCTTGTTTGCAATTCTCTAGTTACTAATGATGTTTCTTATCTCTCCAAGCAATGTTGATCATTTCTATGCCTCCTCGGGTGAAATGACTGATCAGAATTCATCCATTTGAAATAAAATTGTTTATCTTTTTCTACTTGAGTTGTACAATTCAGCATGTATGTAGAGAGATATAATATAAATGATTGCAGCTATATAGATAGATACAGATATAAATACACATATTCTGGATATTTAGCCTTTATTGATAGATGATTTCCAAATATTTTCTTCCATCCTCTGCTACTTTTTCATTCTCTCAACCATGTCCTTTTTTTTTTTTTTTTTTTTGGTACTGTGGCACTCAACCACTGAGCCATATCCCCAGCCCTATTTTGTACTTTCTTTAGAGACAGGGTCTCACTGAGTTGCTTAGGACCTCACTAAGTTGCTGAGGCTGGCTTTCAGCTCCGATCCTCCTTCCTCAGCCTCCCAAGTGCTGGGATTACAGGTGTGTGCAACCACGCCCAGCCCAACCATGTCCTTTGATGCATAAAAATATTCAATTTTGATAAAGTCTAATGTATCTATTTTTTCTCTAGTTACACTTACTTTTGGTAATACAGCTGAGAAATCATCCACTAGGTCAACATCTTGAATATTGTCTATGTTTTAATCCAAGAGTTTTATACTTTTAGATTTTATATTCATTCCTTTGATCCGTTTTGAGTTAATTTTTGTATATGGTGCAACTAGCTTCATCTCTTTGCATTTCCATACGCAGTGCACCAGTACTACAATGTATTGAAACGTTTTTGCTACATTTAGGGGGAATCAATTGACCAGAATTTTAACGTTTCCAGGTTCTGAAGTGGGTGCGCCACCTGCTGATCATTCTAGGGAATCACAGGAGGAAGCCTCAGGTTTTGACAGGCTGGCACAAGAACTTGACAGGCACTTCTCCACTGGGCTGCACTGTCTGCTTTTTGCTTTTTCCCCCCTGCACAAGGGTGAGGCTGCAAGCGGATCACTTGTATTTTGACAGGTGTCCATGCGAGCAGCCACTCACCACCGGGGAACAGTTGTGAGGAGGAAAGTCAATTGGAGACTAATGTGACCTGCTGGGCAGAGAAGCAGGAATTCCACATGGTGGACACGCTGCGCCTGTGCCAGGTGGATCAACCACTGTCCATGAGCTGCATCCTGCCCATCCCACTGGGCCAGGATGTGCAGGAGGTTACTGTGGTGCCACATTGTGAATTTCCCCAGCTGATCCCCACCTGACCCTGCCATACATAGGAATGATCACATGGCTCCAGAGTAGTCCAAGTCAACATACCTATAGGTACTCAGGAACATTGTAAAATCCATCAGAGTGTGTTCCTCAGCACCTTACACAATACATGGTGGTCACACATGTACAAACACAAATGTAGAAACCATGGTTTGGGTAGCACTGCCTGATTCTAAAGGGAAAATGTGAAGTGCATAGGGAGCCCTGACCATGAGCATCTCTGATGCCAGGACACAGCCACCAACTCTCTGTGTGCAGAGTTGTGAACTTTTAGCTGAAGAATGCTTAATCCCCAGATACACAAAGCTAGAGTGTATGTCTGTAAGCATGCACTCAAGCATGCAAGATGCTCACTTATGTGAGGAAACCCACAGAATATATGCTTCTAAGTCATGTACATAAGCATGCCCAATTCTCAGGCTTGTGTGTAAATTTCCATACATATGTACAAATAATACATATGGAATTTCTGTTCAAATCAGTGCATATCTGTAAGCATGTGATTCCAGCACACCTTTCTGGAAAATTCAGGCACTCACACTACCTGAATATGTATGCCTGTTGTACAGTGCCTGTATCTTATAAGGGAAACATGTATGCATAAATTGTACACATTTATGAACAGTCCTCTAGTGGTGCACAAAGGCATTTGTATGTCTGACTGCTCATTCTTGTGTATGGACTGACTTGTATGAAGGCCCTTCATTTCTCCACCTGCTTCTTATTCCATAAAAAGTTATGTGAACTTGACATCCCAAGGCCAATGGAACAGCCTTGCCTGATGTCTTAGTGCCTATAGTTCAATGGCAGGGATAGGGGTGGGCAATAAACCACCCATCGGGATCAGAGTTTTGGAGGACAAGCCTGAAGGGAGAAGGGTCCAGTGGCAGGATTGAGGACAACTCCTGGGAAAAAAATACTTTGGGTCAAAATATCGAAGACTGGAAGTTAGCCTGCTGAGCAAGAGTGTTCAGGCAGAGAGAGGTGGCAGAGGGTGTTCTAGGTATTGAAGAATTCAAGCTGTCTAGAGCACAGAGTGTGTATGGATTTTGGGGATTGTGGTGAGGAGGGTAGGCAGAAGCCACAACAAGCAGGGTTCTGAGGTCCACATGAGGCTTGGTGAACACTTGTGGACTCAGGGAGGCTTAGTGGCCTTGGGTGTGTGCATGCCTGTTGTACACACCAGACTCCTGTCCACTGCCCTGTGAACGTGGGTGAGTTTTAAAGGCATCCTTACTTTATCCACCCTCCTGTGGATGCACACATGCCTCTGAGCAAGTGGGCACCTGGGCAGACAGTGTGGACGCCCTGACCTGCAGACCAGCTTCGAGTGAAGGTGGAAGTTCACCTGCAGAGGTGAAGCCAAGCCTCATGACCAGGGGCTGAGAAGGCTGCATGACAGCTCCTCTTTACTCAGAGATCTCCTGAGAGGACGCAGGCTTCTTTCCCAGGCCCTAGATATTGGGGCTGCTGGAGAGAGAGCAGAGAGGGGTATGGGTCTGTGACCCTGTGGAGGAGATGAAGCTCGGCTTAGTGGGAGAAGAGAAGGGCAGGAAAGGGACAGAGGAGGACAATCCAAGTTACCAAGGAGCACTTGGGTAGCCAGTGAGGCAGGGCAGGGGAGATGAATATCTGGCTGGTGCAGCTGGTGAGGGAAGAACTGAGGTCTCCGTTTATAGGAACTCAGGGATTGAGGGGCACAGTGAACCCTGTTAACTGACATCACTATGCACTCCCAGCTGGGCTTTGGAGGGACCCAGAAGGTAGGCAGGGGGCTGAGTCCTTGCTGAGTCTGGATACATCCTGCTGTGATTCAACCTGCAGCTCCCTCAGTGGCATGTCATGCAGTCCATGGGCCACTTGGGCAGGCATGGAACCTCTGACCACCTGTGACAGCCCCACTAGTGCATGGCCCTCAGAGGCTCATGGTCTCATAGGAGACCCAGGAGATGGACAGGAACCCAGAGAAGGGTGTTGCACCCAGCCTAGAGATGGAGCAGAAAGGCAATTCTGACCCTGGCAGGGTCAAAGGCACATGGAGGCCACAGGAATCTGAACTAGGGGAGGTGACTGAGGGGAGGGAGGTTTATAAGAGAGGCTGAAGGTGTGGCCCAGAGCAAGAGGCTGAGGGTCTGACATCATAGGCCATTGAGGAGGTAGGGGAAATCTGTCTCCACAGAACGGGTAGGAAGGGATGTTCATGCTGCAGGGGGATAGGAGAGAGCAGTTACCCAGTTCCTTGCTGGCTCATGGCCTGCTCTGGTCTTTCTCCCAGCACTGCCCTTGAAGGTAGTGGTGTTCTCAGTCATCCTGGCCTTGATGATTTTCAGGATCTACTCCCTCATCATCCTCATCATTCTCTGGCAGAAGGTGAGTCCCACTCTGTCCTAGTGGGTAGGGGTTGGTACCCTTGGTTTGCAAAGCCCCCACCCCCATGCTGCAGAATCTGACTACAGTAGGGGCCCAGCATGGAGCTCAGGTGGAAACTCTTAACACAGGGTCTCTGAGCTGTCTCTACCTCAAGCAATCTGGGCTGACACAGACAGGTCCAAGATATCCAGGCTCCACTGGCCCTGCTGCCCTCCACATCCAGGTCCTGCGTATCCCCATTACCCATGGAGACTCCTCATGCATCAGATCCTCTTAACTAGTCAATAATAGCAATATTATATATCCTGAGATTTCACTTTTCCATAATTCCAAAATGTTAATATTCCCAAACTAGTTTATTGTCCCCAGAATTCTATCAATCTGAGTTCATTCCTGTGATTTCAGTGTCCTAAATTTCAACATTCAAAAGTCCCATCCTTCTGAGATTCCCTCGGGAATGACCAAATGTGGGGAAGAGCCCTGTCCAGCGTTGTCTGCTCCTCTACTCCCACCTGAAGAGCAGAGGCTCCAAGAGCAGCTGATGAGGCTCTTCTGATGAACCAGGCTCCTGGCTGTCAGCTGCTTCTCAGTCTGTCAGACTCTGATGACTCCTCTGCTACCCCCTCCTTCCACTGGAGCCCCTCAGAACTTGTTCCCTGAGCCCACAAAGGACTGCACTTGGTGTGTGACTGTAGTTCTTCCCTGCCCCTCTTGCGTCTGGGAGTCTTGTTCCATCTCTCCTATGAGTCTGTACATAGTGAAATCCAAAGACCCTCTCTGATGCTCTATTCCTGGTCCAGGTCCTAGTCCTGCAGAAGCCACACTGTGAGTTTAGATGGAAGGTGATTGAGTCTGTGAGCTCTGATGGCCCCGAGTACATCTACGCAGACCCCATGCAGCTGCCCTATAATTCCACGTGAAAACCCCCATGAGTTCAGCTTGTGCTTGGTCAGTCCTGGGAGGACTCACCGGGCAATTTGGCAACTTGAAGGGATGATTATCTTGGATCTGGTCTCAGCCTGGCCGTGAGTACCCATGAGAACTAGGGCAGGGATCTTGCCTTCTCTGACCCTCAGTCTCCTCCTTGTAAAATGAGGTCCAGAGGAGCTCCAGGGACTGACCAGTATTGAAGTCCTATGAGCTTGAGACTCTGAGATAGGACCCTCTATGGCAAGAAAGGAAACACAGAGGACAGGACCACTGCTGGCCTGTGCTTCATCAAGTTATTTGGGCTGAAGGAGTGTGGAGGAGCTGTGCTCTCCTGGGGTGGTAGTCAACATGGAGCAGAGAGCAGGAAGGACTTTGAAGAGACACCAGGAAGGACTGGGCAGCATTATGGTTGTAGGAGCCTTTTGTGGGGGGAGCATGTTAATTTCAGAGGGATTTGAGGGATGTTTAGTTTGACCTAAGAGAATGGTTCTTCCCCATCCCTGGGTGGGAAGGGGGAAGTAGAGCTTTGGGGTGGGCCAGGAACTGAGGATTCCTTTCACCCCAGGATGTACCCTTGGCTCTAGAGTCCTCATGCCTGTGGTGGAGGCCTTGGCTCATGGCTGGACCATTCACAGCCCATGAGGAAAATGGCCGTCAAGATGCTGAAATGTAAGTCCTGGGTTCCCACTCCTCTCTCTCACGGAGCCCCACCTCCCCTCTTTCCTCTCCCAGCGTTTTCAGCCTCTTGCTTTGATAAGCTGGACACTAGGACTGTAGTCACATGGGAGAGGGTCCTGTGCCTGGCCTTCTGGTCCCCTGCTTCCTCCCTCTTTCCCTGCCCAGAGTGTGGGCACAGGCTCCCCTATACCATGCCCTCAAACCCTGCCATGGAGGGCTTTCCATGATTCTCCTAAGGTGTCAGCTGCTCTCTTACCTGACCCAGAGTGTTCATCGAGACCTGACAAGAGGAATGTGCTCATCTGCGAGGGCCAGCTGGTCAATATCTGTGAGCTTGGCCTGGCTCAAGACATCATGTAGCACTCAAACTACATCACCAAAGGCAGTCTGAGTACTTACCAGGCCCTGGTAATGTCCACCATGTGCCTCTGAGCCAGGAAAATGTTCCCTCCTGACCATGATCCCTTAGGATCTCAGTATGGGCCTCCTACTGGCCTGTCCTGCTCAGTAAGATGGTCAGTGCCTGCCCATCTGTGTGCACAGGGATAGCATGTGGAGCCACTTGCTGAAATTGGAGTGGGAAAAGGGCAACACACCCAGGTCCACTCATCACAACAGGGGCTGAGGGCCCAGCTGCAGTGGATCTGGGGATGGGCAGGCAGTGGTTGTGCAGATCAAGTCTGGTGTCCCAGGAGTGATGGGCTTAAGAAGAAGACCATGTGACATGGTAAACCAGATCCAGTGGTCACATGCAGTAGAGAGATTTGCTTCCTTAATATAACCAGATTGGGGCTGGGGCTGCAGCTAGTGGTAGAGTGATTGCCTAGCACATGTGAGGCACAGGGTTGGATCATCAGCACCACATAAAAATATAAGTAAATAAAATAAAGGTAATGTGTCCAACTATAAGAACAAAAAATATTTTTGCAGAAGCAA
Organism: Glaucomys volans; assembly: GCA_020662805.1. Lineage (NCBI taxonomy): Eukaryota > Metazoa > Chordata > Mammalia > Rodentia > Sciuridae > Glaucomys > Glaucomys volans. The sequence continues at coordinate 45,020 of JAJEJO010002422.1, forward strand.
GGCACTAAGCAATTCAGTGAGACCCAGTGTGTAAATGAAATACAACATAGTATTGGTGATTTGCCTTAGTGTTCCAGTGCCCAGAGTTCAATCTCCCGTACACCCGGCTCCAAAACAATGTGACCATCCTGCATTTCACCACCTCCCTGCTTCCTGTGAGCCCCAAGGTCCCAGGGAACAAATCCACCACGATGAGAACTGGGAGGTGGCTTGGCAGTTTCCTGGCTCCCCCACCCCTCTTCTCAGACCTGGTGGCATTTCCCCAGGGACAGGGCTGCCATGTCCCTAGGTGGTGCAGAAGAATTTCTACCTGCTGCTCTGGCCAGGAATGGGATGGGAGCTGTGCATTGCAGACCCTGGGAGGAGGAGTGAGGAGGAGCTGCAGTGCAGCTGCTGGACCTCCTCCTCCCACCCAGGTGCAGAGTGGGCTGGGAAGTGGCCACTGGGCCCTGTGTGCACTCAGTGCTGCCTGTGCCCCCACAGCCCTTCCTGCCTCTGAAGGGGATGGCTCCAGAGAGCACCATCAACAGCCTCTACACCACCCTGAGGGACAGGTGGTCCTTTGGGATGATGCTCTGGGAGATGGTCACACTGGGAGTGCTGCATCTTCCTGTCCTCAGGGTCACAGCATGACATCCCTCCACCTCCCACCTAGTGGGCTTAACTGGGGCACTGGGACATGGCTCATAGGAAGTATGGTGAGTGCTCTGGTACTTTCTCCCCCTGTGCCACAATGGCAAGACCCTTGCCCTCTCTGGATCTCTTCATCTATGGTATACTCCCCAAGTACCAAGGGGAGCCTGCTTGGTGCTGCTCCTCCCTGGTTCTGTGTTCTGAGGAGTGCTGGCCCAGGAGGGAAGGTCCGTTTCCCAATGCCAAGGACACTGCACCCTCCCCACCAGGACAAAAGTAACTGTCCCTGTGCTGTAGAAGGGACACTCTGCTCCTTTTCACTCCCCTGAGCCTGTGTATCCCTTCTCTCTGCTCCTCAGCAGGTGGCTGCTCAACAGGTGACACCCAATACATGCTGGGAAGAGAAGTTTGAGGTTCTCTCCCCCTTCTGCCAGCAAGTGCTGCTTCCTGAGAGGCTGCTTGGCGAGGAGTACACTAAGGTATGTGGAGGCCGGGTGGGGGTTCAGCACAGTGTTCTCATCCAGAGTCAGTCCCTGGGCACCAGGTTTGGTGGGCTGTGCTGGCATTTGGGGGAAACAACCTTCCTCCACTCTGGCCTCAGGATCTCTTCTGATTCTAGCAAATGGTGGGCCATGGTTTAGTTTATACCAGGAGCACCTAGAAGTGGCACTGACTGATCTGACACAGGGAGGAGGGCTATGACATTTGCCTCCATGCCAACTCCTGGGGCTCCTTCAGAAGTGTGAAAACCCCAGGCCACATGACTTCCCATACCAAAGCACTCAGACCCTACTGGAGGCTCCTCACATGCTAATGGGCCTTCTGAAGCCTAAACCTGTGTCCTGCCTGAGGACAGGACCGGGCATGGACATACACATCCCTCTGGTGCAGGCACAGCCTTCTCCTTATCTCCCCTCCTCATGCCTTCCCACATTGGGATTGTCCCTAGAAAGGAACACTGAGGCCCCTCCAGAAAGGTCAGGTTGGAATGAGAGCAGGACCTACCTCCACCCAGTTAGGGAGAGTTAAAATTTCGGTGCTGGTTTCATAACTGCCACTCCCTGGGTTGTCTTGAGCCCACCTGGTCTTGTGAGATGCTAGATGGGAGGCAGTTCAGCTGTGTGGTTTTGGGCACAGTCTCTCCCTCTCTGAGCACCATCTGCCTTCCCTGCTCAAGGTGGGAGAGGCTGGATCAGATGCTGACTCAGGCATTTCCCGTCTGACAATTTGTGTTCCTCCCATGCTCCCCACCCCATGAAGCAGAAGTACCAGCAGGTGGACTAGGAGTTTCTGAGGACTGACCACCCAGCTGTCTTGTGTTCCTTAGCCTACTTGCCTAGATTCCACAGCCTCCAATCTCACCTGGACACCAGCTCAGTCCTAACTGCTGTGGAGTACAGCAAGGGTGACAGGGACTATATGATCCCCCTGCCCGACCCCAAACTTGAGGCTGCTGATGAAGGCCCCGTGGAGGGTTCCCCCATCATTGACAGGTAACTGCCCTGGTGGGATCTGGGCCAATTGTGTGTACAGGGTGTGCCTGTGCCTGGGTCAGGATTGACCTAGAAGTCAGTTCCCTACGCTGAGGATCTATTCCTGCACATGACCACAGGACAGAATGGAGCTCTCTTGACCTTTGAGTCCTCAGATGGAAGGGCAGGCTGCATGGAAAAGGATTGGCTGGGACTCCATGAAAGGGGGCTCTTTCCTTGAGGGGAATCTGAGTCCCCCACTCCATTCCATGCCATATCCCTGGACGGGGAGAGAATCCACTTAGCATTCCCACCATGGTGGATGCTCCTGTGGGTTCCCTCCAGCCTTAGGCTGTGCTCCATGCTTAGCATTGTGTCTGGGGACCCTGGAAACTGGTGGGAAGAGGCAGAGGTGCCCCAAGTTCAATCCAGAATGCGGACTGGAAGGAGACTCATGGTGCTCTTCTGTCTTTGAGTGGAGTGGAGTATCAGTAGAGGAAGGGCTCCTCTTGACCTCATTTTGCAGAGAAGGAGAAGGAGGGCTGGAGAAGGCAAGATACCAGACCTAGGTCTCATAGATACTCATGTCAGGCTGTGTCCTGTCCCAGGATAATCTTTGCTGCAAGTCCCCAATCTGTCAGGGTAAGCCTCCCAGGGCTGACCAAAGAAGCAGGTTCCAAGACAGTTCACACCTGGAGTCATAGGGCAGGAGCAGGGGTCCACATAGAAGTACCCATGGCCATCAGAGCTCACAGACTCAATCACCTTCCACCAAATCCTGTAGTGTGGCTTCTGCAGGACAGGAATAGAGCATCAGAGAGGATCTTTGGATTTGAACTCACTAGGTACTGGGCAGGAGATCCTGAACCAAGAGAGGCTGGGAAGAACTGTAGTCACACAGCAAGTGACAGCCTTCATGGGCTCAGGGAATAGGAATCCAGGAGCTCCACTGGGAAGAGGGGGTGGCAGAGGAGTCATCAGGGTGTGACATGCTGAGGAGCACCTGAGAGCCAGGGGCCAAGCTCATCAGAAGAACCTCAACAGCTCCTCTTGGAGCCTCTGCTGCTCCTCAGATGGGAGCCGAGGAACAGGCAGCCCTGGAATGGTCCCCTCTGAACATGAGGTGGTCCCTGAGGGAATCTTAGCAGGATGGAACTTTTCAATGTTTAAATTTAGTAGCCTGAAATCACAGGATTGGACTCAAAATGATATAATCCTGGGGGACAGTAATCCTAGTTTGGGAATCAACATTTTAGAATTATGGAGTATTGAATATTCGGGACATATCATTGCAATTATAAACTAGTTATGAGGATCTGAACGCATCCATAGAGGTCGCTGTAGGTGATGGGGACAAGCAGGACCTGGGTCTCAATGTCACGGGGCCAGGGGACCCTGAAGATCAGTCCGTGTTCAGCCCAGGCTGCTGGGGCAGAGGCAGCTCAGAGACTCTGGGTTCAGAGTTTCCACCTGAGTTCCATGCGGGGGCCCTCCTATGGCCAGATCTTGCAGCATGGGGGTGGGAGCCTTGCAAACCAAGGGTACCACCCCCTATCCACTAGGACAGAGTAGGAGTCACCTTCTGCCAGAATACAATGAGGATGATGAGGGATATGGTCCTGAGAACCACCAAGGACAGGATGGCTGAGGTCACGCTGCCTTGAAGGGGAAGAGGGCTGGGGACAGGGACCAGAGCAGTCCATGAGGAAGCAGGGAACTGGGTAGCTGCTCTCCCGTTTCCCACTGCAGGCATCAAAATCCCTTCCTACCCATTCTGTCCAGACTGAAGCCTGCCACCTCCTCCATGGCTGTGATATCAGACCCTCAATCACTTACTCTGGGCCATACCCCTAGCCTCTCTTATAAATCTGCATCCCCTCAGTCACCACCCCCAGTTCAGATGCCTGTGGTCTCCATGTGCCTTCGACCCCACCAGGCTGAGCATTGCCATTCTGCCCCAGGCTCTAGTCTGAGTGGTAAGCCCTTCTCTTTGTTTCTGTCCACTGCCTGGGTCTCCTGTGAGACCATGAGCCTCTGAAGTTCATGTCCTTGTTAGGCTGTCACAGCTCATCAGAGCTCTAAGTTCCATGTCTGATCAAGTGACCAATGGACTGAGTGAATTGCCACCCAGTGATCCACATGCTGAGAGACCACAATAAAATGCCTCAAGACTCAGCAAGGAGCCTGCTCCCCGCCTACTGTCTTTTCCATCCACAACCCAGCGAGGAGTGGACAGTGATGCAGTTAATAGGGCTAACGGGGCCCCCAAGTCCCTGAGTCTCCTCTATCCCGTTACCCCAGCCCCTTCCCTCCTCGGCCAACCAACCAGACCTTCATCTCCCCTGCTCTGCACCACTGGATACTGGAGTGCCCCTTGTGAAATTGGTTGCTCCTCCTCTGTCCCTTTCCTGCCCTTCTCTGATCCCAGAGAGGCTGTCATGCCTCCTATCATCCTCAGAATCACAGACCCACACCACTCTTCTGCTCCCTCTCTCCTGCAGTCTCACACATACAAAGCCTGAAGTAGAAGCTTGCATCCTCAAGGTATCCTCAGAGGAAGGAGGAGCTGTCATAAAGCCATCTAATTCCCAGGTCATCATGTGTGGCGTTCACCTCTGCAGGTGGACTTCTGCCTTCCCTTAGAGCTGGTCTGCAAGTCAGGGTGTCCACACTGTCTGTCCAGGTGCCCACTTGCTCAGGGACATGTGTGCATGCACAGGAGGGTGTATGAGGTAAGGATGTCTTTAAAACCCACGCACACTCACAGGGCAGGGGACAGAAGGCTGGTGTATCCAACAGGCATGCACACATACAAGGCCACTAAGCCTGCCTGGGTACACACATGTGCACCCAAGAGCCCTGCTTGCTTTGGCTTCTGTATACCCTAATAGCCCCACTCCTTCCCACTGCCTACTGCTTTTTTCCCAAACCCCAAACCCCAAAATTCACACACACTCCCATCTCCAGGCACCATGAATTCCTTTAACTACTTAGAACATCCCCTGCCTACCTTCCCTCTGAATGGAACACTTTTGCTCACCAGGCTAACTTCCAGTCATAGCACAGATTTTGACCTGAGCACTTTTTTCCCAGGAATTGTCCCTAATCCTGTCACTGGCCCCTTTTCCCTCCTAGCTATACCTCCAAAGCTGTGATCCCAAGTAGGATTGCTTATCCCCACCCCCACCCATGTCATTGAAATATAGGTTCTAGGACAGCAGACAAGGCTGTTCCATTGACCTTGAGAAGTCAGAGCCACATCCCTAATTATTGAATAACAACACAGGACTGATCAAAGTGCATTCATGGAAATTCAAACATACCCAAGAATGAGCGGCTAGACAAGCAAACAATCTGTGCACCGCCAGAACTCTTCATATGTGAAACATTTGTGCATGTATATGTCCTTTCCAAGATGTAGGCACTGTGCACCAGGCATATGCATTCAGATATTGTGCACATTCATTTTTTCCATACACATGTGCTGTAATCACATGCTTACAGACATGCACTATGACACATGACACATATGCATAGAAATTGCACATGTATTATTTATACACGTTGGTGTGTGGCAGTTTATACACCAACCTGGGCATTGGGCATGCTTATGTACATGCATTATAAACATATATTCTGTGGGTTTACACACTCAAGCATCTTGCATGCTTGAGTCCATGCTTACAGACATGCACTCTAGCTTAATCTGCGTATCTGGGGATTAGGTTTTCTTCAGCACAAAGTTTACAACTCTACACACAGTTTGCACCTGTGTCCTTGCAACAGGGCTGCTCATGGTCAGTGCTTCCAACATACACTTTACATTCTCTATGTAGAAGCAGACAGTGCCACTCAAACCATGGTTTCTACAATTGTCTGTGTACAGATACAGGCATATGTATTTTGTAAGGGGCAGAGTAACACACTCTGATGGAGTTCACAATGCTCCTGTGTCCCTCGGGGTATGCTGACTTGGCCTGCTGTGAGTGCATGGCTTCAGTCCCCATGTAAGGCAGGGTCAAAGTGGGGGAGTGCTGGGGAGACTCACAAATTGGCACCACAGTAACCTCCTGAACATCCTGGCCCAGCTGGTTGAGCAGCATGCATCTCACGAACACTGGTTGATCCCTATGGCACAGGTGCAGCGTGGTCCCAACCCTCCATCCCTGCTTCTACTCCCAATATGTCACATTCCTCTCCAACTGAATTTCTTTTTCTGCACTGTTCTCCACGGGTGTGGGCAGCAGCTCGCATGGACGCCTGTCAAAACAGACAGGAATGGGCTTGCAGCCTCACCCTTCTGCAGTAGGGGGAGACTGAGGCCAAGGCAGACAGCACCCAGAAGTGGAGAATTGCATGTCAAGTCCTTTGTCCAGCTGCCTAGTCCTAGGCAGGTTCCTCCTGTGATTCTTCAAGCTAATCAGTAGGTGGCGCACCCACTCCCAAACCCAGAACCCTCAAGATGATGGTCAATTGATTCTCAAGAAGGGTAGCAAAATCATATAATGATAAAAGAATCTTTGTTTCAATAAATGGTACAAATGGTACACTGGGTATCTAAATGCAAAAAATGAAGTTGGACCTTTATTTTGCACCATATTCAAAAATTAATTCAAAATGGATTAAAGAGAAACATTCATTGAATGTCTATGCTGCAAAATACTCACTACAGTGACGATAGGAGTCTTGGGGACTTCATGTGGCAAAATGGTACCTACCTTTAAAGAACTTCCTCCTAATGATGATGAATATATCATAAGGCATAATAAAAGTGCTAAGATTTACTAATAATACACAGGCAGGGAAAAATTATAAAGAAATGAATGTAAAAGCTAAAAACAAAATTCTTAGAATAAACATAGAGAATATTCAAGGCCTTGAACTTGACTTGATTTCTTAGCTGTATCACCAAAAGTACAGGTAACCAAAGAAAAAATAGATACATTAGACTTTATCAAAATTGAATATTGTTATGCTTCAAAGGGCGCTCTTTAGAGAATGAAAAAGGTAACACAGGATGGAAAAAAATATTTGGAACTCATGTTTCAATAAAAGCTAAGTATCCAGAATATGTGTATCTTTACCTGTATCTATATTTCTACATACATCTATATTATATCTCTCTATATATACATGTTGAATGGAATTACACTGATAGCATCTTGTACAACAAGAACAAAAAGACAAATTAATTTAAAAATGGACAAAAATTTGTACAGACATTTCTCCAGAGTAGATGTAGAAATGATTGATATAACATGAAAAGATACTACACATCATTAGTAACTAGGGAATTGTAAACCAAAACCACAATGAGAGATAACATCACATTTCGAGGTTGGCCCTAGTTTTTAAAAATCACAAAATAACAAGTATTGTTGACAATATGGAAAAAGCTAGAACATCTGTTCTTTGCTGGTAGAAATGTAAAAGGATTCATCTGCTTTGGTAATTAGTTGAATGGTTTCTCAAAAAGTTAAACCTAGAATTACCACATGACCCAGCAATTTTACTCTTTGCAATAACCAAAAGGGACTGAAATGAATGTTTGCAGATGAATGTTCAATGCAGCACTGTGTTATTCAGTTTTTCATTGCTATAAGCAGAATACCTGACAAGATCAACTTAGATGAACTATTGTTTATTTTGGGCTCAATTTCAGAGGTCTCAGTGCATACTTGGCCAATTCCATTGCTTTGTGCCCAAGGTGACACAGAACATCATGGCAGAATGGTGTGGAGGAAGGAAGCTTCTCAGCTCATGGGAGCCAGGAAGCAGAGAGAGAGAGAAAGCAATGAGCCAGTGACGAATACAATCCTTATGGAGATGACTCAGGTGACCTCCTGCAGCCATGTTCCATCTACAAACAGTTACCACACAGTAATCCATTTCATTATTAATCCATCAAACAGATTATTCTATAGATTAATGTATAGCTTTCATAATCTAATCAGAAACCTCTGAACATCCCTGCATTGTCTAGCACATGCGTTTTTTGGGGAACACCTTATATCCAAACCATATCAAGGATATACTCAGTACGAAAAAGGAGAAAAAGGTTGACAAACAGATAAACAAATGTGGCATATCTGTGCAATGGAATATTATTTAACCATAGAAGAGAGTGAAGAACTAACACCTGCCGCAATAGGAATGAACCTTGAAATGACTGTGTGTGTGAAGGACGCCAGACACAAGGTATTAGATATCTATGCTCCTGTGCACAGGGAGCACCCTAGAGATTTAGATCCACAGAGAGACAGTGGACTGGAGGTTCCAGTGGCTACAGGGAGAGGAAATGGAAGGTGCCTTATAATGGGCATGAGGTTTCTTGCAGGGGTGATGAAAATGTCTTGGAACTAGACAGGGTGAGTATCATACAGCATTGTAAGTGACTGAATGACACCATATTTTATTATGTGAATTTTAGTAAAAACAAATGAACAAAAAACAAGTGATGAAGAGTTTAGACAAATTAAAACCAAGAATTCAGTGCCAGTAGACCAGCACCAGAAAAAAATTAAACCAAAGGTAACATAAGGAAGGAAAAAAAAGATAAAAGCAGAAATCAATGAAACCCAGAACAAATGAATTAGAGTAAAAATCAACAAATCCAAAATCTATTAATTGAAAAAAGTCAATGAAATTGACCAAAAAGTGAAATAGGAAAGACACAAATTACAGGTATCAGGAGTGAGCTGGAGATGTAGCTGAGTGAGAGAACACATGGGTACCGAACTCAGGGCCCTGAGATCAATTCCCAGGACTGCAAAGAGCAAATATCAAGAAGGAGAGTGGCCATAAAAGGATAAGTGGCATATAGATACTAGTCTATGACCACAAATTCTGCAAGTTAGAAAATGAACAAATTACCTACAAGACAAAATCTGCCAAACATATGCATGAAGAAAGAGATAACAAGAACAGGTCTGCATATTTTCTTCAAGCACTTCAAGTGGTAGTTAAAACCATGTAATAAAAACACAAGCCAGGCACGGGGGTACAATTCTGTAATCCCAGAAAGTGGGGAAGCTGGGGCTCAGTCTGAGACCAGTATTGGAACTTAGCAAGACCCTGTCTGAAAATTAAAACTAAAACATGCTGGGGGTGTCCTCAGGGGTAGAGCACCCCAGGTCCAACCCCAGTACCACAACAAACAGACAGACAAAAGAAACTTCCAGAACCAGATGGCTTTGCTGACAAATTTGAGCAACAAGCAAGAATTAGATAATATCAATTCCACACAAGTTCTTCCAGAGAAAAGACTAGGAGAGAATTCTAACTAACTCATTGTATGACACAACCACTTCCCTGATATGACCACACAAAGACATAACAAGAAAATAAAACTATGGGCTAATATTCTTCATAAACATAGTTGCAACTATTGTGAACAAAATGTTAACAAAGCTAATCCAAGAATATACAAAAAGATCCAATACTTCCTGTCTAAGTGGTATTTATAACAGGAATTAAATGTTGGTTCAACAGGCAAAAATCAAGCAATGGAATTTACCATATCAACAGGTTAAACAAGAAAAACATAAAAGAATCACAACAGAGGCGGAAGAAATGTTTTGACAACATTCAATGTCTGTTATGGGTTGAATCTGGATTGTGTCCCAAAGTCTCATGCTATAAAGGCTTGGCTCCCAATGCAGCCATGTTCAGAAGTGCAGGCTTTGAGAGTTGAAGGGAGTGGGGCCTTGGAGGCATGTCCTTGAGGTCTGTACCTGGTCCCTGGCACCTTCATCTCTCTCTCTCTTCTTCTTGGCCTCAATGAGAGGAGCAATGCTGCTCCACCATGTCCTCTCTGGCATGATGCTCTGCCTCATCACAGACCCACAGCATTGGAGCCAGCACACCAGAGACTGAGAACTCTGAAATGATGGGCCAAACTCTTTCCTCTTCTTAAGTTGTTTGTCAGGTATTTCTGTCACAGTGATGAAAAGATGACTGACACATTGTCCACTTCTGATAAAAACTCTGGGCAAACTAGAAGTTGTAGGAAATGAGCTAAGTGAAATAAAGGGCATCTGCAGAGAGCCTGCAGCTGGAATTACATTTGATGGCCAAAGACTGAATGTTTTCCCTTGAAGATGAGAAGCATGGCAAGAATTCCTGTTCTTCTCTTCAGTGTTGTACTAGGGACCCTAAAAGAGGTGGGGAAACTGTGGGGTTTCTGCCACGTCCTGCGTGGATGAGAAAAGGCTTAACTGTCAGAGGAAGATGTTGACTACAAATCAATCAATTGCCCGTAAATTCATCTAATCAATAAACACATGGAGCCAATACTCTTTGTAAACAAGAGGGGCATGACAGGTTCAGGCCATACCAGATCTGACCTCTAACAACCAGGAGTAGCCAAGTCTCTTTTTATTTATAGTCGCACAGGTAAAGGGGCCCAGAACCAAAGGGGCTCCTTCTGTGATGAACAGGATGGGGTGCAGTTAGGGGGCCATCTGCCCAGGGAAGTTATAACAGAACCAGACAGGAAACCACTCACACACAGCACCACATACTTCCTGGCAATCTGGGACAGCCCTCCGGGGTAGCCAGGTCCTAGAAGTCAGACCTCTGTGTCCCCTGGCTCAACCTATTCTGATTCTGCTGGAGAAGGATGGCTCCCACAGAAAGCTATCCCTATTTGGAAATGAAATGATTGTCTTCAAACAATGACAAAAGAAAATCCAACACAACATTACTTGAACTAAAAGGAAAATTTAGCAAGCTCTTAGACAATAAGACCAATATATAAAAAGAATTAAAGCTGAAAATTATCTTCTTAAAGTATTATTTTAAAAACAGGCATAGTCGCACATGCCTGTAACCTCAGCAAGCAGGAGGGAAGCTACCAAGTTCAAAACCAGCCATGCAAACATATCAGGACCTTCCCTCAAAATTAAAAATAGAAAGGGCTGAGTTATAGTTCAGTGCCTGAACAGTACTGGGTTCAATCCCCAGTACTTCCTCCAAAAAGTTTTTCTTTTATAAGCACTGAAAATTTTCATGAAATTCTTATACAAAAATTTTACTAAATCATCTTACTAAATATGTGCAAGATAGGCATATAATATACAAAGCCTTGAGGAAAGAAATGGAACAACTAAATGAATATTAGCAAGAAATATATCCTGTTCATGGATTGGAAGACTTCATGATTTTAAGTATGTCAATTCTCTACACATTCATCTTTAGATTAAAAATAATTTCAATCAAAATTCCTGCAGAAAATAAACATTTTGTGAAGTAGTAATTAAAAATTTGATTTAATATTTTTATAAAAATATGAAAGAACTAAAGTAACCAAAACAATTTTGGAAGGGGAGAACAAAATTGAAAAACTGATATTCTAGGGTTTCAGATTCCTAGAAATCTGCTACATGGTCCTCTAAAAGGATACACTTGTAGAGCAGTGAAGAAGAACAGAGAGCAGGAAGACCCCCACATGGATGTGGTTAATTGATATGTGCTAGGGAGTTAGAGATAATCCAATGAGGAGAAGGTAGTCTTCCCCAAAAAAAAATGTGACAACAATTGAATTATACACACACAGACACACACACACACACACACACACACACACACACACACACACACACAATGGAAATCAAACAAGCCTGAAAATCCTTGATCTGTACATTAAATCCTACACAAAAATTATCTCTCAGGGGACACATGACCTAAAATGTAAAATTATGCAATTATTACATGAAAGATAGAAAATCTTTGTTAGTTTGTGACCTTTAGGTTTAGGTAAAAGTTCCTAAACAAGCAATAAAGAAGATTCTTATGCCGCTGCTTCCTGATGTTCATGTGAGTCACTTCCCTCCAACACACTCATGATGCCCTGCCTCACCTGGAGCCCCAAGGAATGGAGCCCGCTGACCATGAACTGTGACCTCTGAAACCCAGCTTCTAATGAGAACTCAGATGAGGACTGAATGGATGCATGAGTGAGCCCTAGTAATCCACCTCCTCAGCTGAACAGCTGATTGTAATAACATGGAGAAACCCATGTTCATTGGTATTTGCCACTGTGGTTTCTCGGGATAATTTATTTGAGATACAACAAAAGCCAAGTGTGAGCTAGAGCAAGGAATTGGTTCAGGGAAGGTTGGATTATGCCAAGCAGAGGCAGGAAGAGAAAATAGGGCTTCTGGAAAGAAATGAACAACAAAGACAACCAGCAGTCCCACTCGTGGGCTGGTAGCAGTCAGGGGAACCAGGAGGGGTGGTGGGACTCGCCATTCCTTCTCACAGTTTTCTTTTTTCCTCCTTTTTTTTTTCTTTTTTGATTCCATAACACCTCTGTGCACTGTAAGAAATCCATCCATAAAGAGGTATAGAGTTCTTCAAACTGGAAGTTCTCCAAAGCCCTTCTTCCAACCAGAGTCCATGGCCAGCAGCAACCACAAGTTAGGTGTTCACCTCTCCTGAAATTTGCATGGGGTGTACAGGGCATTCATTTATCCCTCTCTTGCATGTTTTAAAAATAATGTCATAAGCTATTAATTATACTGGAATTTGAGCTTTACTGCTTAACAACACATGTTAGAAATCTTTCTAACACTACACAGAGATCTACCTTGTTTTCTAAATTCTTGCATTTATATCCAATATGTCAGTTCTATAATTTACCTCTCGGTTCCTCTAAGCAATGGACAGGATAATTCCTTCTGAATTTCTCTACTGTGAGCCAGCCACACAGGAACCTTTGGGCACATGAGCAATCATGAGAGCAGGATCCACTGCTAGCAGAGAGATGGCAGGGTCAAAGGGTAGGTACTGAAAAATGTGGAGATGTTGTTCAAGTGTGCTCTGAAAAGACCCATGTGGATGTGCACACCCAGAATATGTGTGGGAAACCCAGCATAACTACATTCTTGCTGACATTGCATATCTTTGGTCTGAAAAATCTTTTCCCAGTGCTCAGTGATCGAGCACTTACCTGGCACCCATGTGTGAGGTCTTGGATTCACCCTAGTGCCACAAAACCAGCATCTGCATTTCCCAGTCTGCTAGAAACACATGAAAGTTTGAGGTTCTAATTATGACACTTCCTGGATTAAAATTAAAATGACGATTTTTTTTCATGTTTTTGGTCTATTGGTCTTTCTTCTACGAATATCCTTTGTGCATTTTTCATTCTTATTTTCTTTTACCGATTTGTCAGGCACTTTATCTGTTAATCCTTTTGTCCTGGATGGGAAACTGTTTCCCCCAGCCTGCCACTTCTCTTTTGATTTTCCTTTCATGTCTTTATTCACACAGAAGCTTCCTCTTGGGGTGCAGCCCAATCTGCTGTCTTCCCATTGCTGGATTCTGGGTTCCATGTCCTGCTTAAGAAGAATGAGATGTTTATTGTTCACATTGCACTTTCATTTCCATTTTCTCATATCGGCCTGAGTTACAGGGATTTGGTGAAGTACACATGATCTCCATTGGAGAGATAAGGAAAGGAAGATCAGGGAGGTTCTGTGACTCATCTGGGGTCACACAGCTACATAGGGGAAGACTAAGAGCCAGAAGCAGATGGTCATGGCCTCAGGCCCAGGCAGGGGGTCTCCACTCCCTACCACTCAGGTGATCTGGTCAACAGCATGTTCTGCCTCTCTTGAAAATCCTGATCCCCACATGCCTCCTGTTGCCTGATCCCCACATGCCCCCTGTTCCTCACCAGGGGCAGGACACTTCCTGTCCTCCAGCTGACACATGGTAGAACACTAGTACCCTTGTTCCTTGTGCCCATCAGGACTGCATCTAGGTGGAGGCGGTCCCTGTGATCCCTGAAGGCAACATCGTTTAGACCACACACTCAGGTCCATTCCCCATTCACCTTGAAAAGGGTTTCCATGCACATCTGGTCATCCTCACCCTCATTAGACCAACAATGTGTAGCCTCATCCAGGCCACAGAACTTCTTATGGTTGGACAAATTTGTGTGCAAGCCCCTAAATTGTGGAGGACACAGGATGTTAGTTCTGCAAGAGCTTCCAGTGCAGTGACTTTGGACTTGCCCCTGAACAAGCAGGAGGACAAAGAGGGTGAATAATCTGGGCAACCTTTGGCAAGTGAGAAGGAGTAGACTGGAGGTGGGAGTAGGAAGGGGATGAGATCTCTGACTGAGCTGGGTGCTCAGGCTTCATGTTATAGGCCTCAGGTTCTTAGGGACTAGAGAACTCTAGAGGGTGTGTTTGCAAGAATAATCAAAGGACCCCAGTAGCAAATTTGCAGAAGTGCCTACTAAAAGGCAGATTCCAGGACCATCCAGGCCTGCTGAATTAGGAGGTGGGCAGCTGCATGGGGACAAGCTTTCTGGGGAATTCCTAGTTCACTCATGACTGAAGCCACTGTACCCAAAACCAATGTGTGGCTTTAAGAAAATGTGTGGACCTCCAACTTGTGTGCAGTTTGAGTCTGATCTTGGGCTACGCTGCCCAGCTTTGACACAGTTCTCACCAGGTCCCTGACCCCAGATGGCAGACTTCTTTCTGGTGGAGTGTGTCTGGGTGAAGAGGGAGGTGGCTGGTCAGGGGAGTGGAGGTCACCTCTGCAAGAAAGGTGTATTCTCAGAAACAGTGGATGCCAACTAGCAGTGCCCTTCCCAAGTGCCCCAGGCCTCCTGGACTCACCTCCTTTCTAGCACTTTGCCTGTGTGGATGCCCTAAAGGCTTCTCAGGTCCTCATCTGGGTCAGGCTGTGTGCCATGTGCGCTTTGGGGTCTTCTCATTGAATGCTCAACTCCAGAGGTGGGTGAGAATATTATGACTGTGTTATTGAAGAGGAAACTGAGGTTCTGAGAATTCACTTTCCCAGGATCACACAGCCAGTAAGGGTTGGTTTGCCTCCTGTGCCTGTGGTGCACTTGTCCACCCTGACCCACCAAGTTTAGAAGCATGAGGAAAGAATGAGTCAGTGAATGACTGCTGTATCCCAAAACCCTGAGCAGGATGGACTCTGCCCTCCTGGGAAAAGGGCAATTGGAGATCTAACATTTCCTGAGTGTTGTTTATGCCCCAGGCACCATGGCTTTGTATGTTTATGACAGTTAATGTTCAACCTGGGAGGCTGGTTCTAATAATTTTGTCCATTTTGCTGAAGAGGAAATCAAGGCACCAAGAGGCTTATTAGGTCACTTACCCAAGGCCCCAGAGCCAATGGATGACAGAACTGATTGGGGAGCAGACAACCTGACTGCAGAACCTGTGCTAATCACCCCCATGCCACCTGAGGTGACATGGTTTTCCCAGTGGTGAGTCTGCTGACTGCTAAGGACATGGGGTGGGAGAGCCCTGGGACTCAGTGGGGTGACACCTGGCTGAGGGGGCCACAGTGCTGCTGCCAGGAGGATGTTGACCAGGGATCCCAGATTGACCTCAGCCTTTCCTGTGGCAGAGGAACTTTGAGAAGAGTTTGCCTGACAGTCCAAAATGAGGAAATCCTGACAGAGACATGTGGGCCACACCATGCTTCTGTACATATATCAGCACAGTCCTCACCTCCCTGTCTGGCTTCTGGTTCCTGGCACCTCCACACACCAGCTGGAATATAATTTAGCCCTTACCCACCTGCCCTAGGACCCTCTTGGCTTGGGCAGCATCCTTGTACTTTTGCAGCTCCCTGGCAAGACCTACAAGACCCTCCAGGTCTTCTTTATACCTTTTACCCATGGCCATGCCTGGTAGTTGACAGCTCAGTGATTGCCACCTGCATAAATCAACACATAAACTCGGGAATGAATGAAGAGAGGGCAGAAGGAGTTCTACACACTCTGACACCAAATCATCTGGTAAATACTTTGTACATGGGGCCTTGTTCTGGGCCCAGGAATGTCAAGGCTCAGAGTTGTTTCTGCATTCACGTCCTGCAGATGCCCATGGAAGACTGGAATGGCATGCCCTAGTTCTGCATGATCTACATCTAATCCCCAGAAAGACATGGATATTCCTCCTCCTCCGAGCCTAAATCTCTGCCCCCTTACTCCTATCCTATGAGTAATCATATCCTGCAACACCCTCAACTGGAGAAGGTGATTTGTGAGCAGAGCTCCCTCTTCTCCATTCTTTGGCTACTGAATAAAGTCTTCCTTTCTGATAACACCTGTCTCTCATTGACTTTTCCAGGGGATGAGCTTTTGACCCAGGTTTGGCTCAGAGTCTGAGTAACCCTGCCCAATGGACATGCTTTTGGTGTCAGTCTCTAGACTGAGCTCTTAGCACAGGTCATCTTATTGGTGCTCACAACTACCCTAGGGTAGAACCATAATTACCTGTATAAAAATGAATGAAGGTGGACTCACAGGTGATGAGTGATCTTCCCAGAGTCATATAGCTGGAAAATGGCAGACCTGAGTTCTGAATCCAAGAATCTACCTTCGGGACCAATGGGTTCAACTGCAGACTTTCATCAGTTGCTGGGCTCTCAGGGACATGATGGGTGGAGGGGAACAACGTGGCTTAGGAGCCAGCTAGACCAGCTTTCACTCTCCTTGCTCCCAGCTATGTGAGCGCAGAGAGGCCCTGGGCTCTTCAGGCCTCATTTCCTCATCTGTGGGTGGGAGAGGGGACGTTGACTTGGACCAGTGAGATAATAATGCAGGTTAAGTACTTTCAATATTTACAAAGCACTTACTATATGCCTAGCCCTGGGTACAGGCATAGAGGTGAATAGGAGAGAAAAGACCCTGCCTTTTTCTGGAGGACATGCACAATTTAAATAGATCAGTTTCAAGCAATGAAATAGAAGAAGTCATCAAAAGCCTATCTACAAAGAAAAGTCCAGGACCAGATGGATCACAGCTGAGCTCTACAAGACCTTCAAAGAAGAGCTCATTCCAATACTCCTCAAATTATTCCACGAAGTAGAGGAGGAGGGAACCCTTCCAAACTCATTCTATTAGCTTCAGCTAATATCACCCTGATACCAAAACCAGACAAAGACACATCAAGGAAAGAAAATTTTAGACCAATATCCCTAATGAACATAGATGCAAAAATTCTTAACAAAATTTTAGTGAATTGCATACAAAAGCATATTAAAAAGATAGTGCACCATGATCAAGTGGGTTTCATCCCAGGGATGCAAGGTTGGTTCAACATC
The DNA here is from genome assembly GCA_020662805.1 of Glaucomys volans. Taxonomy (NCBI): domain Eukaryota; kingdom Metazoa; phylum Chordata; class Mammalia; order Rodentia; family Sciuridae; genus Glaucomys; species Glaucomys volans. The sequence goes on from JAJEJO010002422.1 coordinate 62,227, forward strand.
CAGAAATCAATAAATGTAATTCACCACATCAACAGACTTAAAGTTAAGAATCACATGATTATTTCAATAGATGCAGAGAAAGCATTTGATAAGATAGAGCACCCCCTCATGCTCAAAATACTAGAAAAAATAGGGATAGTAGGAACGTTCCTTAACATTGTAAAGGCTATCTATGCTAAACCCACAGCTAAAATCATTCTAAATGGAGAAAAATTGAAAGCATTTCCCCTGAGAACTGGAACAAGGCAGGTATGCCCTCTTTCTCTCCTTCTATTCAACATTGTCCTTGAAACTCTAGCCGGAGCAATTAGACAGACCAAAGAAATTAGAGGAGTACGAATAGGAAAAGAAGAACTCAAACTATCCCGATTTGCTGATGACATGATTCTCTATTTAGAAGACCCTAAAAATTCCACCAGAAAACTTCTGAAACTCATAAACGAATTTAGTAGAGTAGCAGGATATAAAATTAATGTTCATAAATCTAATACATTTTTATTCATAAGTGATGCATCCTCTGAGATAGAAATTAGGAAAACTATACCACTCACAATAACCTCTAAAAAAAATAAAATACTTGGGAATCAATCTAACATAAGAGGTGAAAGTCCTCTACAATGAGAATTACAGAACACTAAAGAAACAAATTAAAGAAAGTCTGAGAAGATGGAAAGATCTCCCATGTTCTTGGATAGGCAGAATTAATATAGTCAAAATGGCCATACTTCCAAAAGCGCTATACAAATTCAATGTAATTCCAATTAAAATCCCAATGACAGACCTCATAGAATTAGAGCAAGCAATCATGAAATTCATCTGGAGGAATAAGAGTCCCAGAATAACCAAAACAATCCTTAACAAGAAGAGCGAAGCAGGGAGTATCACAATACCAGACCTTCAAATATACTACAGAGCAATAGTAACAAAAACAGCATGGTATTGGCACCAAAATAGACAGGTAGATCAATGGTACAGAATAGAGGACACAGAGACAAACCCACATAAATACAGGTATCTCATACTTGACAAAGGAGCCAAAAACATACAATGGAGAAAAGATAGCCTCTTCAACAAGTGGTGCTGGGAAAATTGGAAATCCATATGCAGCAAAATGAAACTAATCCCATGTCTCTCACCCTGTACAAAACTCAACTCAAAATGGATCAAGGACCTAGGAATTAGACCAGAGACCCTGCACCTAATAGAAGAGAAAATAGGTCCAAATTTTAATCATGTTGGCCTAGGACCAGATTTCCTTAACATGACTCCCAAAGCACAAGAATCAAAAGCAGGAATCAATGACTGGAATAGAGTCAAACTAAAAGCTTTTTCTCAGCAAAGGAAACAATCAGGAATGTGAAGAGAGAGCCTTCAGAGTGGGAGAAAATCTTTGCCACACACACTTCAGATAGAGCACTAATCTCCAGAATCTACAAAGTACTCAAAAATCTTTACACCAAGAACACTTATAACCCAATCAACAAATAGGTCAAAGAAATGAACAGACACTTTACAGAGGGAGATCTACAAGCAATCAACAGATTTATGAAAAAATGTTCAACATCCCTCGTTATAAGAGAAATGCAAGTCAAAACCACCTTAAGATTTCATCTTACCCCAATTAGAATGTCTTTTATTAAGAATACAGGCAACAACAGGTGTTGGTGAGGATGTGGGGAAAAGGGTACACTCATACATTGCTGGTGGGATTGCAAGTTGGTGCAACCACTCTGGAAAGCAGTGTGGAGATTCCTTAGAAAACTTGGATCCACCATTTGACCCTGCTATCCCACTCCTTGGCCTATACCCAAAGGACTTAAAATCAGATTACTACAGTGATGCAGCCACATCAATGTTCATAGCTGCTCAATTCACAATAGCTAGATTATGGAATCAACCTAGATGCCCTTCAGTAGATGAATGGATAAAGAAACTGTGGTATATATACACAATGGAATATTACTCAGCCATAAAGAAGAATAAAATTATGGCATTTGTAGGTAAATGGATGATGTTGGAGACTGTTATGCTAATTGAGATTAGCCAATCCCAAAAATCCAAGGGCCGAATGGTCTCTCTGATAAGTGAATGATGATGCACAATGTGGGGTGAAGGGGTGCAAGAATGGAGGAGGGCTAGATAGCATAGAGGGAAGGGAGGGGTGGGGTCGGGGTAGGGGGGTAATAATAACAGAATGTGTGCCCTGTGTACATATATGAATGCACAGATGGTGTGACTCTACTTTGTGTACAGAGAAACAATAGCTGTACTCCATTTGTGTTCAATGAATCAAAATTAAATTTAAAAAAAAGCAAGTAGAAATTTAGAAGAACAATTGTTTCCACATGTTCAAACCTACCTTCTAATTCATCCTAAAGTCTGTGATATAGTAGTGTCCAACTCACAGAACAAAAGCCTTAAAATCATTCCAGGAAGTCCATGCTATTTCAATGTTTTCTCCTCATTCTGGAGGAAGAGGAAGAAAGGTATAGTACATTTTAAACTTTTTAAACTTCCTACCTTGATTCAAAACCTCCAGTCTGTGGAGGCTATCTATTGATGCTGCCAAATGTAAATATAAAGCTAACTTTTAAGGTTTTAAAAGTATGCTGTGGGCATGGTGATGCATACTGTAATCCCAATGACTTGGAAGACTATGGCAGGAGGATCGCAAGTTCAAGACCAGCCTCAGAAACTTATTGAGACTCTGCCTCAAAATAAAGACAGAAAGTGCTGGGGATATAACTCTGTGGCACAGCAACCTGGGTTCAATCCCTGGTACCACAAAAATAAAATAAAACTTCAAAAATTCAAAAACAAAAAACCCTTCTTTTGAAGCTCACAGAGAATTGGTGGAACCAGGAGAGGAACCATCTGGGGAGTGGCAGGTCCTAGGAGCACTGAAGAGGAAGTCAAGGAAGGTCCTATATGAGCTGAGGTGTTGGGGAGGCCCTGGGAGTAGGGAATGTTCCAGCAAAGAGAAACAGCATGGTGTGGGCTGCAGCAAGAGAGTCCACAGTGCATCAGAGTCTCAGGGTGCTGATCAAATATGAAGGCCTCCAAGAGCCCAAACAAGGCCTGAAAACTTGAGCAGTCCTCTAATCTTCAGAGGCAGAGGGTGGCTTTCCAGGGGAAAGGACAGCACCATAATTGGTGCTGAGGTCAGAGGGTTTGTGGTCCACAGAGGTGGAAGGTTGCAGGAGTGGCTGGAACCAGGTGAGGGAGGGCCTTGAAGTCCACATGAGGACTTTGTTGGATCATGGAGAGTCACCGAAGGTGATTGAGCAAGGGAGGGCCACGATCATCCTCATGCTTCAGGCAGATAACTAATACAGAGGAGAAGCTCATGTGTGGAAAGTCCCATCTTGTCCTTTCAAAGGGGAAACAGGACTCTCAGAATTCTGAAATTTTCCCGTAACTTTGCTACTTCCCCACATTTGTGAGGTTCCTAGTTCCTTGTAGTGATCAGCACAAACCCTAAAGCCAGAAAGAGCCCATGGATCAGCAAAGACAAGTCAGAGCAGGCAAGGGGCAGCCTGCCTGGAGGCCTGTCAGGAGCAGGAGGAGCCCTGAGGTGGGGTGCAGGGAGCTGCTGGGGAGAGCAGCAGGGACACCATGGTGCAGGGCTGTGGGGAGGAACAGGGAGAGAGTTCTGTTTCTTTGATGTCCCTGAGGGCTCACCCCAGCCTAGGATCCCCTCACCTGGCACTGAGGCAGCTGAGGCAGATGTGGCTCTGAGCTGTGGGTACTCCTCATGGCCCACAGCACCCCAGGATTGCAGCCCTATTCTGAGGAGAAGCCCACAACTAGAGCAGGAGGCAGCACCATGATCCTGGGCTCAGCCTGCTGGGTCCACCTGGGTGTTCCCAGACACCGGCACTGCACACACACAGGAGCTGACGGACACAGTCCTGGCAGCACGCTCCATCAGCCTGTGTAGACCCTGAGCAAGGCACTGCAGGGCTCTGAGCCTCAGCTTCCTGGTCCAGGTTAGTCTCTCCTGGCTCTGATCCCAGGTGTATTGAGAGGAGACCAGCAACAGGGACACGCTGTCCACACTGTGATGGGGTGTTCCCTCTGGACCTGGCCCATGGTTCCGTGAACAGGACTTGCACAGTGGGGCAGTTCTGCCTGGTCAAGTGTTCTGGGGCTTTGGTCCTGCCAAGGAAGGCTCAGCTTGCTGTGCTTCTCTTTGTTGTTTGTTTGTTTGTGTACTGGGAAATGAACCTGGGGAACTGTACCATAGAGCTACACCCACCCTCTCATCCCACCCAAACTTTCCTTTTTTTTTTTTTTTTTTAAAGTTTTGGAACAGGATCTTTCTGAGTTGCTTTCTGAGTTGCTTAGGGCCTCACTAAATTCCTGTGTGGAATGCGGGTTGCTTATTCTCTTTCCAGGGCAGATCCAGGTTTTGCCTTATTGAACTACTGCCACAACCCAGGGAAAAGTGGTATGAGAGATCCCAGTGTCCTGTGGAGCAAGAACACCCAGGGCTGAGGGCTTTGCACGGCCAGCCCCTCAGCTGGTGGGGTTTGCATGACACGACTGAGCTGCCACCAAGTTGGCTGCAGGGAACTGATTCAGAGCTGCACCATAGTCCTGTCCTCTGCCCACTTGTAGCCATAGCCATGGGCTCCTGGAGACAGTCCAGGAGATGTGCAGCTCCAAAACAAGGCACTCACCCTTATGACCAAACACAGATGCCTGTCCCACTACTCAGAGACAGGGGTGGATGGTGTGAGGCCACACAGAGCGAGCATATGATCATCTCTGGAGATGATAGAGATGGCAGAGGAGGTGCTGACTTCATTCAGGGTGGAGGTAGAAGAAGAAGGCCAGTGAACCAGAGGCAGTGGCCACAGTAGGACGTAGGGCACTAAGAGATTTCTGTCAATGCCACTGTGCATGCTGCTGCTCAGTGAATCCTTGTGAAAGCCATGAAGTCCTACCCCAGGAGAGAAGTGCAGCTCAGAGAGTGTATGGCATTGCTCTGCATCACACTGTGGGCATTTGCAGGAGATGGGACATTGGAGCAGGTCCAGATGGCCCCACATTGCAATTCTCATTCCCCAGCATCTCCATCCTTTGTATTCTGAGACATTATTTCCCTTAATCCTCACAACAAACCCCTAATAGAAGGACTTTTACTGTTTTAATTTAATAGAAGAGGAAACTGAGGTTCAGAGAGCTAAAGCACTGTCTCAGCACTTCAAACAGAGCCAGCATTCACACCCAGGGACTCTAAGATGAATCCTCTTTACTGTCAACCTACGTCTTGGGATCTTAGACTCATTGACAGAACAAAAAGGGCCTTCAGGCTTCTAGGGCCTGTGTACACTGTTCACACATGTGGAGAAACTGAGGCTCACAGAGACAAAGCCTGCCAAGGTCTCACCATGGCAGACCTGGAGCTAGGACCCCACCTGGGATCCAGCCACCTCCCATGGGGCTGACATTGTATGGGGCAGGGTCTGTATGGTCCCAGAGGAGCCCTCTCTATAGCTGTGGTAGGTCCTGACTGAACATCAAGGCTAGTCTGCAGCTGGTCCTCCCTCCACA
>JAJEJO010002423.1:0-155352 GCA_020662805.1 Glaucomys volans
TGTTGATGTTGATGACTACCTTTCTGATTGGAGTGATGTGAAATCTCAATGTAGTTTTGATCTGGATTACCTTAATCGCTAATGATGTTGAACATATTTGCCTATACTTGTCGATCATTTGTATTTCTTCTCTTGAGAAGTGTCTATGTAGTTCATTTGCCCATTTATTAATTGAGTTGTTTTTTGGTGTAAAATTTTTTGAGTTCTTTATATACTCTAGATATAAATCCTCTGTCAGAAGAGTAGCTAGCAAAGATTTTCTCCCATTCTGAGGGTTATCCCTTCACATTCTTAATTATTTTCTTTGCTGTGAGGCTTTTTAATTTGATGACATTTCACTTATTAGCTCTTGACATTACTTCCTAAGTCTTATGGATTCTATTGAGAAACTCATTTCCTGTGCCTATTTCTTGAAGTGTGGACCGTCCATTTTCTTCTAATATTTGCAGAGTTTCTGGTCTAATTCCTAGGCCTTTGACATATTTTGAATTGAATTTTGTGCAGGTTGAGAGATAAAGATCTAGTCCCATTCTTCTGCATATAGATAGCCAGTTTTCCTAGCACAATTTATTGAAAAGGCTGACTTTTCTCCAATATATGTTTTTGACACCTTTGTCAAGGATCAGATGACTATATCTATGTGGGCCTCTGGGTCTTCTATTCTGTACCGTGGTCTATGTGTCTGTTTTTATGCCTGTACCTTGCAGTTTTTGTTACTAAAATTACCTAAGTCAGGTATTGTGATGCCTCCAGTGTTACTTTTTTGGTTTAAAATTATTCTGGGTCTTTTATTTTTCCAAATGAATTTTAACACTGATTTTCCTTTTTCTTTTTAATTATATATGACAGTAGAACCCATTTTGACATAATTATACAGCAGGGAATATATATATTTTTTCACAATGTAAATTCACATGATTCCATATAATCTTACATATACATAGGATAATACTGTCTCAGTGTACATTTTAAAAATATATATATAAAACATTTGATATATATACATATGTATATATACACATATATATGTATATATATGCATATATATCAAATGTATATATACATATATGTATATATGTATATATATGTGTATATATATAAAATGTTAAAATCTATGAGTTGTCACTCAGGATATGATTGTCATCCAGGATATAGTCAACCTTCTTTCTTATGGTAAGAAAACAGCTCCTTACCCAAGATCCAGGAAAGTACATGGCCATACTGTAGACATTTTCCAGTCTCCCTTAAAGCTAGATACAGCTGTGGATTAAATTCTATTTAATATCATGCAAGAAGAATTAGGTGTGCAACTTTAATGTTGCATCTTTAAACGTAAGAGGGTGCTGCACACCCATCCCTACTTTTCTTTCCTTTTCCCAATGGCTAGAATACAAGGATAGCAGCTTCAACTATAGGCTCCCCTGAGACTATGATACAGCAGCAAAAGAGGGAACCAAGATCAGAGATAACTTGTGAGTGGAGATATCTACCCTGAATCTCTAACCTATCCCCAGACTCCTCTCTTGAGCCACAGGATATTTGAGTCACTATATTTTGGGGTTTCTTTGTTTAGCAGCTTAATATACATTCCAATTACTATAATATAAAAGGATACATTCACTTTTATATAAATATGTAAAATGTAAATATTTATGAGACGATACACACCAACTTTAGGATAATGGCTAACTCTGTGGAAGGAAACAGGAAAAGGGATAGAATAATGTAGAGGTAGGTAGGCCTATAATTAATGAGATAAATCCAGATTTATTTCTTTTGCCCTGATTTCAATGTGTCACTTTCTTTCTCAGGATCATGAGACATTTGCTGGAATCCAGTCATAACAATTGGAATCCAGTCATAACATTCTTATTCCAAGCTGAAAACAATAAAGGGGGTGAAAGGAAAAATATTTATATGTACATATATATGGGGGTTATGCCAAAATAAGCTCACTTAGGACAATTTTATGTAAGCCCCACCCAAAACTTTTGTTTATATCTGCCTGCAATCTTCTCCATTCTAGTTTATGCTCCACTTTGTAGCCGAAGCAATTTCATATTTTATGTGTCAGTACCTTTCCAACCCTCAGAATTCAGTTCAGGCCTTGATTCAGCACACGAGGTCCTTCATGGTCCAGCTATTATCCTTTTCAGTTCCAGTTCCTTCCAGTCCTCCTTGGTAGTACCCTAGACAAACCAACTGCTTTTAGTTTCTGAGAATTGCTATGATCTCTTATTCCTCTTATTGGCAACTACAACTCCTTTGGTTTAGAACACTCTTACTTAGCTAAATCTTATTTTTCCTTTAAGACTACTTAGCCTCTGAAAAGGATTCTTAACTCTCAGTCTGGACCAGGTATGCTTTAAATAAACTTTGAAGATACTCAATGTATGTGTCTATAATATATAACATGTATCACATATGTTACAATTGTTTGTCTCTCTCTCCTTCTAGATACTTAACTCCTTAAAGGCAGAGAAGTTCTCTGTCTCTTGACATTCGTGTGTTGCTTAATAAAACGGGAACTATATAATTTTTCTTTCTAACCAGGGCACTATTAATCATTCCATTGGTATAACAGGTGGAAAGCGGGCAAATTGGAGCTTTTGGATCTTCCTATTAGAAAACGTTTGGTTAATGTATACATAGAATGGGATTGGTATATGTACATTTTCAGAGCATATGCACCATTACATTGGAACTTTTAAAAATACGCTTGTTTGCTAGACTTTTACTATCTTGATAACTATATGCTGAACGGTCCACGGCACACTTCAAGTGCATCATGAATGTTGAATAAATGAGTAAGCACATGCTGTGACCACTTACCTACCACCTGCACATCTTGGTCTAGGGCAGAGCATTTGCCCTTAATGTCAGTACTTAAGACAGATTTAATAGAAATCACTTATACAAATCAGAAAGAGTCTTTTTAGTTGAATGTACAAGAAAACACTTTCATAGCAGAAGTTGTGTGAATTACAGCATTTTTTACTGTGAGCTTTTGCTCATACAATTCTTTCCTCAAGAGGTTCCTTTTCTTAATGCCTAACTGAACCAACTGAAACTTTGCAGTCTTCAAAGTTAATCATAAATACTTCATTCCCCCAAAACTTCTGCCTGTGTTGGTCTTACCAGAGAATATGGTTACTGTGGGAAGCAGTGTTGAGCCACTGTGTATACAAGAAAACACGAAATTTGGAACATCTTTAATTTGAGTAGGAGGTCAAAAATACCAGAACTACTTCATTCCCAAACATTTCTTTGTTGCCAATTGAGCTTTGTCAGTTCACCTTCAAGAATATATTTCTCAGTTCTCCTCTTTCTTTCTTTGTAGTTATTATATTAGTCACTTTTAAGAAGATTTTCCCTCTCTTATGTGGGAGTCTTCTACACACAAGGCCATTTTGTGTCAAAATTAAGAAAGACTTTGAGTGAGTGATGAAAAGAAAATGCCTACATGATTCAAGAGATCTTTGTTTAAGCTCTGAATTAAAAACAATTACTTCTAAACATACTCATTACCTGCTACTTGTTCCAAGTTTCCAAAGAACAATTAAATTTATTTAAAAGCTATAAAGTTGTTGCTACACATTTATTTCCAGGCACACAATCAGGTGTGAGTGTCGACATTCAGTCGTGACCTGAGGAATGCAGGGCTTTGGTGATTGGGTTCTTGAGGTGTTCAGGTATGTAGATAGACGGTTGGGGAGCTATGCTTTCCAACAACATTCTAAGGTTTCATCTACTTGCTAAACAATAACTCCATTGGAGAAGTTTCAATGCACATACATCTACCAAAATAAATATAAAACACCTACTCCTTTTCAGAGGATTGAAAGCCAGTCAAAAACTAAGAATATTTTTCAAAATTCTTCAGAAAGAGTACTTTAGAGAGAAGGTCTATGGTTCCAAGTTGTTGAACATACAGGTTACAGTTTGTCTTTGCAAAAAGAACCAAATTCTTTTATTCCACCAAAGGAATCTGAGCTAATTATTTTACACTGCATATTCACAAACAAAGAGAATTAGATTTAAGAGGTTACATATTAGAAAGAGACCAGGATCTGCTACGACATACCCAGGAAGTCTTGAGGGATTAATTCACTTCTGCTTTTCATGGCCCTGTTATACTCAATGATAAGCATAAACTAAGTGATCTCTAAATTTAATTCCAAATGCATGATTCTATAAATTCAAAGCATGTTAAATTAAATGACGAGTACACCTTTTGACCACTAGTCGTCCTTCTTGTGCAGAAAATGAGGATGGTCCTTGTCATCCTTGTCTAGGAAATGAGGGTGACTCAAGTGCTTTTAGTTTAGCTGGGCTTGTATGGAAAATAGAAGACATTTTGCCTTCAAAATTTATCACATTTATCCTAGGAGTTCTCTGTACACAGATCCAGAGCTCTGTATTGACAAGAAGCTGATATTTGGGGATTAGTTAGTGATTGATTTGCAGTACATTTAGTCATTAATTTTTTGCCTGAGTAAGGAGTCTCCAACTGGAAGACCATTGATCCTGGATAGGGATTTGAGATGTGGAAGTGTACAGTTTTCAAAGAGAGGAATTTAAAAACAATTCATTTGCTTGGAAGCGCATGAGTTCCCCTTCTGAGCATAAGTGCCAGAGGGAGTCATATGGGGAAAGGGCTAGAAGTCCACTCGTATGTATAGCTGCTATGAGGGGAGGGGCTCCAGTCTTATACTTATGTGATTGCAAGTATCAACACCTCAAACTGACTTCTGGAATGAATGAATGGCAGACATATCTAAAAAGGGATGATACTATTTTCAGGTAGTAAGGATACTTTGACTCCCAGAAGAAGAAAATGAGTTGTTTGTTCCTGAAGCAGTCTCAAATCAAAGCAGTTCACCTCACATAAAAACATAGGAAATATACCACTTTCAGGCTTGGGTTAAAAGAAAGGTATTAGATGGCAATGTATGTTCCTCTCTAGAATTTATGGTTGAAATATTGAAAGCATTTAGATATTACTTAGTATCACTTCAATTTTTAGACATATGGGTCAAAATAAAACTAAATTGACAAGTATCCCTCTTAAGATTGTATCACCTTACATATAGGATTATAAAGAAGAGAAATATTAGTAACAGATATTACAATGGTGATAGTAATATCTGCTCTTTCCATATGGTATATACATGTATATACATATACACTAATTATATATGGAGCACATAAAACTATATATGTACTAGAGTATAGATAGAGTACAGTTGACCATTCATATCTGTGGTTTCCACATTCCTAGAGTCAACCAACTATAGACTGAAAGCAATTATTATGTGTATGTGCATCTGTGTATTCATGAGGGATCTTGAATAATCCTTGGAGATTATTTAAGTTAAAGGGTGTCTGTTAAGGAAATGTGGAAATAGACTAATAAAGGCCAACATATTTTTAAATTTTATATTGGAATGTTGTTTAATAGATCTAGCCAAGGATTATTTGCCTACCTAAAGGAATGTACTTTTGTTGGATTTGCTCTTTACTCTAGTTTGAAAGTCTAAATTTTGTAATTTACATGTTCAGTTAATAAAAAGAAAAATCACATAATGTTTCTTCCAAACCAGGATTCTATTGAACATTACACTGAAACTATGGAGTCAGTAGAGATGTAAATAATTTCTATAGAATAGAAACTTCTATAAAATAGCTATAGAATAGAAGAATTGAAAGATCACTTCCCTGGAGGACATTAATCAGGATTGTATCTACCCTAGCAATTGTATTCAAATTCCTATGGCTAGTCAGTCTTTCAAATGTGCTTTGAACAAGTTTTACCATCTGCTCTTCCCATAATAAATGAGTTGACTAGAGTACTCCTCTTTAGCCACAGTTTCACTTTCTGTGGTTTTGGTTACCTGAGGTCAACCTCAGTTTAAACAAATTAAATGAAAAATTCCAAGCCAACTGTAATGATGCGTACCTGTAATCGCAGCAGTTTGGGAGGCTGAGGCAGGAGGATTACAAGTTCAAGGCCAGCCTCAGTAATTTAGTGAATTTCTGCCTCAAAAAAAAAAAAAAGAAAAAAAAAAAGAAAAAGAAAAAGAAAAAATAAATAAATAAAATTAAAAGGGTTGGGTATGTAGGTCAGTGAAAGAGAGTAAAGTGCCCCTGGGTTCAATCTGCAGTACCCAAAAAAGAAAAAGGAAAAAAACAAAAGAAAAAAATTCCAGAAACAAAGAACTCACAAGTTTTAAATTGCACCTATGTCTTGGTAGAAGAATAAAATCTGTCTCTGTCCCACTGTATCCTGGTTGGACCTGAATCATCCCCTTAGTCCACAGTATTCACACTGTATATACTACCTGCCCATTAGTCTTTTGCAGCTATCTCAGATATCAGATAGACTGCCATAGTGTCCCAGGGCTTGTGTTTCAGTAACCCTTATTTTACTGAATAATGACCCCATAGCTCAAGAGTAGTGATGCTGGCAATTTAAATACGCCAGGAAAAAATGATAAAGTGCTTCCTTTAAGTAAAAAGGTGAAAGTTCTTAGCAACGAAGAAAAAAAATCATATGCTAAGGTTGCTAAGACCTATGGTAGAATGAATCATCTATTTATGAATTGTGAAGAAGAAAAAAGAAATTATTTCTGTTTTGGCTGTCATACCTCAAACTGAAAAAATTGTGGCCACAGTGCATGATAAGTACTTAAGTAAGATGGAAAGGGAACTAAATTATGCATGCAAGTAGAGGAAAGAGCATCGTATATATTGGATTCAGTACTATCCGTGGTTTCAGATCTCCACTGGGGGCTTCCAACGTTATCTCCTGAAGATAAGAGGAGACTACTGTCTGCGAAAATTGTGCTTCTAAATTTTGGAAAATCATACTTTGACAAATGTTTTGCAAGTTTGTTTTTGTAGCATGCAAGTCCCTGGAGATACTTCATAAAGAAAATTATTTCATGTTCAAAGAAGTTTGGGAGAATAAGAGTACTTTTTACCAAAATAACACCCACCTTGCCACTGCCCTTGGTAGATATTTCTCTCTGTTTGTCTCTGTCTCTGTCTCTGTCTCTCTCTCTCACATACACACACATATACAAAAACACACACACAGAGTTACATTAACTTTGTGTTTTAGTCACTTTTCCACTAAATGATCTGACCAGCACAATGATAGAGGAGGAACGGTTTATTTGAGGGCTCAAGGTTATAGAGGTCTTAGACCATAGAAGGCCGGCTTCATTCCTTGGGGCTCAAGGTGAGGCAGAACATCAAGGTGGAAGAGCATGGCAGAGGAAGCAGCTTGTAACTCAATCATTTCTTCCCTGAACCTTCCTGCATTGTCTCACATGTGAGCTTTTGGGGGACACCTCACATCCAAACCATAACACTCTGTCTTTCCTAATATTACTTGAACCTTGCAGTTCTCTCCCTTCCCCCTCCCTTCTTTTCCTTCCTTCCTTCCTTCCTTCCTTCCTTCCTTCCTTCCTTCCTTCTTTCCTTCCTTTCCCCCTCCCTCTCTCCTTTACCTTTTTCTTAATACACATATATTAATATCCCTTTGGTGCTTTCTCCAAAAATTGCTGAATTGATTCTCTCCTACTCTATTTGAGGTTTTATTCTCCCTCCAACCTGTGTTGAGCAATGGTCTGGAAATGGGTCCCCTGCTGCTACTTCTGCTGCTCTAGATCCATTCTTCACACAGTGGCCTAAGTGATTCCTGAAAATGTGGAAAATATAAATGATATCATGATTTTCCTTTTAAAAACTCTCCACTGGTTTTGCACTGCACTCAAACTAACCCCAACCTTCTTCCCTCCCAGGCCCACATGAGGTGCCTGCTGTGGCCCCTCTCTCTTCCTCTCAGTTGCTGCCCACTCCTTCTTTCTCATCCTGAAACAGTAGCCCCACCAGCCTTCCCATCTTCCAGGAACAAGCCACACTGCTTCCACAAGAGGGTTCAGCTTCCATCATAGTCTTCCTTCAGATGTTTATATGCTGGTTTCTCCTTATCCTCTGGTCTCCGCTTAAATGTCACCTTTTCAAAGAGGTCTTCTCAACTATTGCAGCAAAAATAGATCCACAAGCCTTCAAAGTGTGGAATTTCCCCACGCCATTCTATTTTATTTTGTTCATAGTACTTAACACTCTCTGAAATTGTTTCCTAATTTATTATTCTTATTATATTCTTTATTAATGTCTCCACTGTCTTTTTCTGCTCTATCTCCAGCACCTACAATAGTCCTTGACATTCAGTAAGTGATCAAAGAAAACAAAAATCTAAAGAATTAATGAATTAATTCCATGGTAAACCAGAAAAGATTAGAGTTGAGAATGATACCTGGAAAACAAAAGTTGAAAGTGGTCTTGCCCTTAGGGGGAAAAATACAGACTTGTGTTAGGGAACAGTCAGATGATGATGGGGAGAACATGAGGCTAAGAAAATACTTCTATAAAATGGGTCCACTGTGTTGACCCCCACATGCTTTCTTTTCCCAGAAGAAATTTACGGGCATCCCTGCCTGGCCAAAGTGGACAGGATATGTCACATTTCTCAGCAAATTACTTTTAACTTCAGGAGAAATGCAGGCCCAAAATAATGTTGAAAAGGGGAACCCAAGTTACCCTGAATGGGGAGACTTTCGTGACCCCACTTGTGAAACTGGGAGATATGGATAGTTCTGGTAATGGTTAATTTGAATTGTCAACTTGATTGGATTAAGAGATGCCGATGATTAAGAGGCTTCTGGTGTGTTGAGGAGGGTTTGTTTAGGAATGATTGGCATGTGGGATGACCAATTGAAGTGGAGTATGCCTCTCTGCATAGGCAGCACCATCCAATAACATGGTGGATTGGATGGAATAACAGTTGGAAGAACAAGGGAATAGTAGCAGATGCAAGCTTGACTCTTCTTGATTGCTGCTTCAATTGTCTGAGGATATCGGACTCTCGCTTCTTCACTCTTCCAAAGAGTGAAGAATTACTCTGCCAGTAATTCTCCAGGGAGTTTCTAGAAGCCTTCCATCTTGGACTAGGATAGCATTGTTGATCCCTCTTGTTCTGGGGCCTCCGCCTTTTGGACTGCACAGCTACTGGTTCTTCCAGCTCTCTAGCCTACAGACAGTCACTGTGGACTATCCAGCTTCTGGTTGTATAAGCCAATCTAATAAATCCTCCTTTTTATAGTCATATTTCCTGTTGATTCTGTTCCTCTGGAGAACTCTAATACAGTTCCTCCTAACAATAAAATCTGTGAGAATGTATGGTTAAGAATCCCATTACAATCAGTCAGCATGGACCATGGGTACTTGAACGTCTGATGTCATCTTGCTGTCAGTCAAAAGTCAAGAGTTGGACCTGGGTGGTACTCTCTGGAAACTTCTCTGGGATCCCCAATAAAACTGGAGTGCATGAGAGGCACATTGTCCCTCTCATTTCCAAGAGGATCCATTCTCTCCCTTGAGAGTGTCCCCTTTCCCTTTTCCAATCCTTTCAATAAACTCATTTCTGTTACTCTGAGCAACATGTCTGAAATTTTTCTGACTTGACTGCAAGGATATGTTTTAAAGGGCAGGTCTTCACTCTTCCTCAGGTTCTCAGAAGTCAGATCTACAACAGTGGGAATTTTGGAGGGCAGTTAGTTTATAAGATCATGTCCCAGGAAGTCTCCCCAATCCTGAGTTAGCCAAGAGTTCCTTATATTGGTTCCTGCCTTCCTTCTTAGGCATTTATATAAAAGTACAGAGTTTTTAAAAAGTCTTCATGGCCTGATTTAAGGATGCTGGAAATGCACTGTGCCCTGAAAGTCTCATATTCTCTGCTTTAGGATTGCATGACAGTCTACCATGTGAAGGACAGCTTTGTCTTCTTTTACAAGGCATGAATTCCTCGAAGGATTAAGGCCACGGTGGAAGGCAAGGGATTGTTAGCTCAGGGCAGGAACTGAGCCTGCAAATTAAGTTTTATGTGGCCCAAACAAGTGTTTAAATATTTGAATTATTGCCAACATTTAAAAATTAAGAGGTTTTCAAGTAAATATACCTTTTTATGTTGAAGCCAGGCCCACTTTCTTTCTTGGTGACAATCTCATGAAAGGACAGGCATCCTCTAAGGATCTTCAATTCCTGCCTAATTCATGATTTTCATTGAGGTTACTTACCTCCTTGGGCTTTGCAACCCCTCATTTTACACTTCTATCATCTTTGCATGATAATGGTTTAGCTGAAAAAGTGTTCTTCTCAGCAATTTAGGCAAGACTTGTGAGTTTTATGATAGAAGACTTTTTTTTTTTTTAATACGGCACTAAATAGGGTCATCTTTATGTTTATCATAGATAAATAATCTGAGTCTAGAAATTTATAGATAATGTAGGTACCCAGTTACCAAATGAAAGAATTATATTATTTAATCTTGACCACAATCTTTTGAAGAAGTCATTACTCTCCTTCTCTTGGGTGAGGAAATGTGTCCTCAAAGACATCATATGACTTGTAAGTACAAGACTCTGGGCTTTATCTCATTGGAATTGATTTTTAAGTCTACAACTTTGTCTACCATATTATGTTACTTCTATACAAGAAGGAAGGATTTTGCCATGACCAGCATGTTTCTCTCACTCATTTCTCCAGGCTTTGTCTTTCCTGGGTTCTGATTCCAGGATAGGTCTGGGTCAGCTGTGTCATGGCTGTAAATGGTCTTGTAATGTGCCTGCCTTTGATTTTGATCGTGGTCTCCTGGTCTATGCTCCTTCCTCGCAGGTGTTATTCTTAGTTTGTTCACTCTGTCTTGTTGACTCACAGGTTTTAATTTTGTTTTCCCTGAGTTTATTAGATTGCAACTCCACCCTCCCTTAGATCCCAGATATTCAAGTGGGATGGGAGGACCAGCAGCACAACTTTTCCAGGGAACTTGTTGGAAATGTAGCATTTCAGATCTCTTCCTAGGCCCACTGGATCAGAATCTGCCTCTTAACAAATCTATTGTATAATTTTTATACCCAAAAATTCTCACAAAACACCACTATCCATGACTTCTTTCTCAGGCATCTTGGAATAGGTCTCCTTGCATCTGCTGCTTTCCTAATTATTCCTAACCAATCAAAACTCTTAAATAGTCCCTTACATCTTTGATGTTACCCTGTTCTAGTGGTCTGTGCTTGCTTTACTTCTTCTTAGACTTTCTTGGCTGCCATTTTTACTTGGATAACATTGAAAATACTGACATATGTGTGCATGTGCAGGAGAGAGCATAAATTCAAGGAATTTATTTTTACCAAGATGGTAAGAGTCTCAGTTTGTTTTGTTGCTATGGCTGTGTACCTGGGTAATTTATAAAAGAAAGAAATTTCTTTCTTATAGTTTTGGAGGCTGAAGTCCAAGAGCATCGTGCCAGCATCTGCCTGGCATTTAGTAAGGGTCATCTTGTTATATCATAGTACGTCAAAAAGTATCACATGATGAGACAGAGCAAGGGTATCAGGTGGGGGCACTCCCCCTCTTCTTATAATACCATCATGGGGGTCTCACCCTCATGACCTCATCTAATCCTAGTTCTCAAAATTACCATCTCTAAATCTTTTGATTTGGAGACATTTGAATTTGGAGACTGTTTCCAACACATGAATTAAGGGAGACACATTCTAATGCATATACTAAGTAATGAGTATCTGAAAAGAGAAGTCCTGTAATGTCAGAACTATAAAACTGATGTAACAGCTTTTTTCTTTTTCTTTTTCTTTTTTTTTCTTTTTTTGGTGATACTTGGGATATAGAACCCAGGGCCTTCCACATCCTAGGCAAGTATGCTACCATTGAGCTACCATAGCCCTGTAACTATGAAATTGTCTCAGTCTGGATTAATGATAAGGGCAGTTATGTGTGGGAGTCCTTATCTAGGCATGAGTGAAAGATAAACTTTATCTTAAATTATTGAGATTTTGGCTTTGTGACAAAAGTATAAACCTACCCTATCTAAACTGACATAAAAGTATTGATGACTTTTAAGTAGACAAGAGACACAGGCAGATTTGCACTTTTGCTATATTTTAGCTGTGGTTTAGAGAACAGATTGGAGGTATGCAGAGTAGATAAGTCTTAATAGAACATCATAAGCCTGCAGAAAAAAAGATAACCAAAACTAAATTGGAATGTGGATAAAGAAAAAAAGGATGGTTTGGAAAATATTTTTTGAAGTCAATCAACAAGATTTGCTGAAGAATCAAATATGGGAGTTGAGGGAGAAGAAGCATCAAGGATAGCCAAGTTTCTTGTTTAGATGGTGGAGAGTGGTACAAGTCACTGAAAAGGAGGACATAATTAATTTTGGTTTGATTATAGATTCCTACTTACTATCCACAGAAGTTATATTGTGGGAAGTTGAATACATAGATAAGAAGTTCAGTGAGTACTCCAGGTTTGGGGAAGTAGTTAGTATATAAATGGTAATTGGGCCCATTTGTTGATTTATTTAGTGTTTGAATGTTTACTCTATGCAGAGCGCTGTTCTGGACACTGGAGATTTAGCAGTGAAAAAGTTACTCATTGAAGCTTGCATCCTTATTGATGATCAAATTATTCCATTTTTCTTTTCTTTCTTTTTTTGTTAAAGTTTATTTTATTATAATATATATGTAATACCCAATAACTGAAAAACTAATCAGATAGAAATCATCAAATATAAAGAATTTTGAAAGGACAACTAATAAAGTTGCCATCGTTTTTGTGTGTGTGGGTGTGTGTAGAAATTTGCTCAAATAGCTATAGAACATGTTGTGTTGTTTTGTTTTGGTTTGTTTTGTTTTCCAAGTACAATTGGAACTGTTTCATCTTTTGTCAGTGGATCTTTAGGTTAATGTCTAAATCTTTTCACCATGACCTTAACAGTGTTGGACAACTTCCTTGTTAAGTAATATGGTAAAATGTTCCAAAATCATCTTGCATACTCTGTGTCCCAGACATTTTGTTTTGTTTTGGTGAGATGGTATTTTTGAAAGAAACTCTGGATTGGAAAAGGGTTATTGTTCTTTGGTTAGTCATGGTTTTGAGGCCTTTTAATTAGACTAAATTAGGAATTATTTTTTAAGATATAGACAATGAAAATTCCTACTGTGTCTTCCAATTTAAAATCAAGGATAGAGATTTACTTAACCTCTTCTATCTAACTCCTAAATCCCCTTCTTCCTGTTTTAAGGATGCCAGTCTTCACTTCAAGGGCTGAGGGATAATTAAATGAGACCATCACAGATCCACAGTACTACCCAAATGATCACTCACTAACAAAATGCTCTGGTTTCACCAAAGTGAGAGAGTCTTGTTCTTACATTTAAATCTGGTAAAAAATAGGAGAAGGGTCAGGTTAAGCATTTACCGTGCCTTTCCAATATTGAATCATTGAACTGTTAATTGATAGAAGAGGGTAAGTTTTTTTTTTTTAGTAGAAATGTTCTAGGAAATAATGAAGGAATAATAACACTGCAATATTCTCTCTTCCCCCTTTTCTGCCTTTCATTGATCCTCACTAAGGATCAAGACCCTGAGCATCTATAACTTCTTATAAAATTAAAAGAGAGATGTGTCTCCTTGAAGGAAAATTTGACATCTATAAAGTAGTCCTTTTTTATAAAACAGTCAAATCTGAATCTGATAATTCCTTAGATCTAACAGCAGGAACAAGAGAAAACATGAAAACCTTCTAATGACAACATAGAGATACAATTAGCCAAATCTAGATGGAGAGAACTCTGAAGATCTCTAAAGATCGAATGACTCAGTCTTTTTTATTTGTGCATATTAATTATACAGAATAATGGGTTTCATTGTAGAGTAGAGTATTCGTACATGCATAAAACATACTATAATTATATCCACCCTCCATTGCCCTCTCTTGCCCTCCCATCCCCCTCCACCATTCCTTTCTCTTATCTAATAATGATTCAGCCTGACATAAATATCGAGAGAATAAAATGGAGTCACTATTGATTAAAATAGATGTATGAGACTCATCAGTCAAATTTGGTGTGGCAAATAAGAGGAAAGAATTGAGCAATTATCTTGGGTTTCCTTTGGAATAACCACAAGAGTAGACTTTCTCTTCCCTGTTCTTGGCCACAGCACCTGCCTTCTGTCATCTTTTCCAGCATATATTTTGGTCATTGGCATATATTTTTAATGTGGAGTTTTAAATTTTTTTCCCAATTGATGAAGACTTCATAATGCTAATCTACTATTAATAATAATAATGATAGTAATAATACCATGACAAGTTTCTTGAGTGCTTCCCATGGGCAAGGAACTGTGTATTATCTCATCAACTGTCCAAGAGATGCTAATGTAGGTTCTCATTATTCCCATATTACAGATGAGGAAACAGAAGCTTTGAGAAGTTGGATAATTGCTCATGATCCCACAGCCAATATCAAGCTAGAGACTTGCAGCTAAGAACATGATTTCCTGACCAAGGATGTTACCTTTCCAAGTATTTAATGAACAATAAATGTAAAGGAAAAGATTGCCTTTTTGGTTACATGCTCTCCAACACCATAAATATAGTCAAATGAGAGACTCCCTAGCCTCTAATATGAATAACATGAGTAGGAAATACAATGAAACAGGCACCCTTTTCAGCTGAGGGATGCTTGGCTTTCATGTAGACTGGAGTTCTGCTTTAAATGGTTTGCTGTTTCAGGATTGCTTCAGGGATCCTGGTGGTAGTGAGGAATGTTTTAGTCTAATAATATTAACCTGAATATATGAAATGTGCTATCTAGGGACAAAATGTACTTTTGCATTAGAGAATAAGAAAGGAAAAAAATTAAAAACTAGAGCAGAGAGGTAGAAAGGTGAAGAGGAAAATAGGTTATGGAAATGAGAAGTCAGATTGGGAAATAAGCTTGATGAATAATTAGTGAGAGGAGGGGGTAGGTGTAAGGTTGGGCTTACTTTGCAAACTGCATACTACATGGAACTTGGAAAGACGCTGCAAGCTGTACAGAGTTTTGTTTTTTTTCATATCATTCTGATGATTTAAACACTGGTAATGTGTTTTAGAAGCCTTGGAGGCCACTGCACAGATGAGATAAAGACATTTATCTTAGGCCTGTTTAACACATGACCTCTGGGTTTTGGCATTCAACTATGGCTCACTGGGGATCATGTGGGTGATACTGGCAATTATCTCAGACTCTGCTCTATTCAGCACACATTAGAATTTGTCATTGTTGTACCATATCCTGTTGTCATAGAGGGGGCTTACAAAATGAGAATAAGTTGGAATCATTGATCTCCAACAGCTTTCCTTGAATCTGTGAGCTAGCTAGGCCTAGGAGTATGGTTGGCAAATGGTTTTTTTTTTTTTTTTTTTTTTTTCTTTTTTTCTGAACTGGGGATCAAAACCAGGGCTTTGCAAATGTGAGGCAAACACTTTGCCACTGAGCTACATCTCAGTCTGGCAAATGGATTCTTAAGTTGTGTAGTAAAACATACCTAAGTGTGCTTTGATATGGTACCTAAATATTCTTTAGACGCTATTTTTGCTTTTGTTTTAATAAGATTGAATATTAATTCTTCATGAGTATATGAATTATACATAAATGACAGCAAACTAATAATGATAATATTTTGAGACAGAAAATACTGGCTTAAGTAAATTTAAGATATGAATGAGAATGACAAGGGTGCACCGTAACTACTAATTCAAAATTTAAATAATGCTAATTGAAATCTCTTATCATATGAACCACATAAATCAGTGTTCCTGGATCCTATCCCTGTGTCATACATTCTAATAGTAACCAATATCTTTTGTTATATATCTGACTACTTAACAATTCACAGTCCAGAGATCAAAAGGTTGTGTTTTTCTCACCTCTATCTTCTTCTCCTTTACCAACTCAAGGGAGCCAAGGGGAAATACTGGGTAATGATATTGACCAAATTATATTCTTATATTGTGTGCATGTACAAATGTGTCACAACAAATACCATATAATGTATAACTACAATGCACCAATAAAAATATGGGAAAAAAAAGACGATGTGATGTGATACCACAGGGGACTTGATTTATTCTTGGCCTTGTGTTCTTCTCCCTCTCCCAAAAAAGAGAATGTTTTGATTTGGATATGAGGTGTCCCTCTAAAAGCTTGTGTATGAGACATGCAAGAAAGTGTAGAGGTGAAATGATTGGATTATGAGAGCCTTGACCCAATCAGTGGATTAAACCCCCAATGGAATTCACTGAGTGGTGACTGAAGGCGGGGAGGATGTGGCTGGAGGAGTTGGGTCCCTGAGGGCATGCCTTTGGGGTATATATTTTGTATCCAGCAAGTGGAGTCTCTGCTTCCTGATTGTCCTGTGAGCCTCTTCCATCCATCACACTTTTCCATTTTCCATCATGATGTTCTGCCTTACCTGGAGCCCTGAGGAATGGAGTTGGTCATCTATGGACTGAGACCTCTGACCCTATGAGCCCTCAATTAAACTTTTTCTCTTCTAAAATTGTTCCTGTCAGTTTTTTTGCAATTAAAAGCTGATTAAAGCAGAGAAGAAGTAGAATTGACAGTCTCTGGAATACTTTAGTAGTCATTTAGATGCCAGTTTATGTGCCTGGTTTATGAACCTAGTAACCTCATGAAATAACCAGGCAAACTGAATACCTTAGGGGCCCAATAAATGTAGTTGGTGACTTGATTAAATGTATGCACTATTGTCAGAATGCCTTATCCAAACACATAAAGTTCAACCCAGGTAGTCACTGTTTTTCCTTGGCTCTGAATCGAGACTTGTCTACTTTGATTGTTCTTCAGAACAACAGGGCCCCACCCTGAAGTCCAGCAGCTCATATAGGGTAGAATTTCCTCTCTGCAAGGTCAGATATCATTGCATTTTCTATTGTGGTGATTTATTGCAAGGTCAGAAATCATTGCATTTTCTATTGTGGTGCCATTATGCTAAAACTCTTCCACCCCATGAACAAGATAATTTCAAACACATTGACGTAAATTAAAAACAAAAGCTATCCCACATAAATAAGGTTCAGACAGGTTCTTAAAGAGATCTCTGTTAATTTGTGAACCTGAACTTAATTTTTATACAAATCCTTTACTTTTGTTGTTGTTGTCCTCAAAATTATTTAAACATTTAATATATTGGCATCTCTGACTCTCATAAAGTATCATCCTGCTCACTTTATTTTCTTCATTCCTATTTGTGTTATAAAATATAAAAATTTTACAAACTCATCTGTTAAAACTGAGCTCTCTAATGTGTTAACCACTGGCTGTATGGATCCATGACTGAATACTCAAAATGTTGCTAGTATGAATTGAGATGTGTTGTAAGTGGAAAATACATTATATTTCAGACAGTATAATAAAAGTGTAAAATATTAATTTTTATATTGAATGGATATATAGGTGATAATAGTTGGGATATGTTGAGTTAAATAAAACCATTAATTTGTTATTTTTTGGATGTTATTACTACAATATTTTAAATTAAATGTGATTCACATATTTTTATTAGAAAACATTTTTATAAACAATAGAGATCATTATCAACATGTCATGTTCAAAGTAGAAAGTTAACAAATCAGACTCTTTAGTTCAATGATTTTATTCTGTCAATAGTTTTTAGAGCATCAAACACTGTGTCTGTTTTTTGCACATTCCTTGAAGAAATGCAGTGATTTTTTTTCCAATTACAGTGGTTTTTAATGTGTGTTCAATAAATATCTCTTAAGCAAATCAATAGATAAACAGAATGTAGTGATTCTTCAAAAGTGAGAAAAAAGTATCAGAAAGCTAACAGAATTTACATAACTGCCATTTTTTTCCAAGAGCATTTATTCAGTAAAATAAGTAAGCTCATTTGCTCATAAAGAGGTGAGTAAACTGTTTAATTTTTGGAAAGGATTTTTGACACTTGCTCCAGATTAGAGAAAGAGTGATTAATATTCCAATTGAAGTTTTCTAAAGCGACACATCAAGGAGAAAGCTCTTGATGCTCCATTTTGACAGTGGTTTTAAGAGAGTGAAATGGCATGTCCCTAAAAACACATGAATCATACCTGGATTTTTTTTTACCACTGATATAATCTTGTCTTTCCCCTAATGAAAATGGAAACTTGAAAAATCACCAGAAAGTTGGCCCCCAGAATTCTATGAGATTGTTAAAGTTGCATTTCTCATTTCTGACTTTCTGATATCAGGACTGGAAGAAGTTATAAAGGAAATGCTAACAGCTTTGAAAGCGATTGTCTGTGACTGGTTATTGTGTGACTAGGACAACTTGCGTAATGTTATCTTGACTGGCGTGAAAGAAAACTTATGTAATCATCAGGAGGAAATCTTACAGAATTGGCAGGTGTGAAAACACTAGGAATTCAACTGTCTTTTCCCTAAGAACCTGATGTCCTCATTTCCCCTAGGAGCCTGATGCCCTCATTGGTAATCTTAGCTGCATTCTTGAAGGTACACATATTTCAATCAGGGGAACCAGATGGATCATTTTCTTAAGGGCCCAGAAAAATGGTCATCTCAAACATGAAGGCACTTACCACTCTTCCTCCACTTAGGATACTCCTGTGACTTCTTACTTGTTCTGTAACACGTGGTGCTTTTCAGTACTGTTATCAGTGAATTTGAAGATAGATGCTGAGACTCATTCATCTTCATTTCTGCCATGGTGCTTGGTATGTAGTAGATATTCAATAAATGGTTAAGGAAGAAAGAGAAGGGAAGGAGCACCTCAGTGCTCCTTGCTTCTGACCAGAAATATTTTAAGATGCATTTTAATGGTAGGAAGGGGAAGGGTAGAGGGGTATGATGGATGTTGGAGAGGCATGGGAAGTCTCCAGATCCCTATTTTGTTCTGACATGCACATGTACTTTACACAGGTCACTGGTATTCTCCCAAGTTCCCCCCAGCCAAACCCACCTGTTGTTTGAATAAACAAATGTTTCAAAGAAATTTTACTATGATTAAATCCCTCTCTTGTTTGAGTTTTCTACATACTGATTCCAGGTGAAATTTTCCTAAGTGCACTTGGGAAAATGTAGATAAGCAAAGCCTGTTTATTATTCATGTGAGAATATAGATAGAGTGGGGTTTGGGGATTTTATTTCTGTTTTTTATATGCTTGTATGGTTTGGACTTTTTTACAGATATCTCTATATTGAATATGATGCTATTCTAGATGTTCTTTCTTTTTCACTTTTTTCTCAGCAGGCAAACCTGAATGGGACTTTTTACTTATTAAAAAATAGACACAGTCTTAGAGATGCACACTGAAGAGATGTTTGTTTCAGACACTTATGCTGGACTTTCAACATCTACTCAGTTACCATTTCTTTCTGCCTCTTTGCCCACCAGAGTTCTTTTCCAACCTTATCATCCACGTTCCCATCTCTCTGCACCTCTCGCCATTCTTCCATTAAAAACTACCACACTGTTTTCCAATGGATTTATTTGTTTATTCATTTAGTAAATATTTATTGGATTTCTAGTATGTATATCAAGCATGGTGCTATTCTCAGCAGAAGGGTATGAGCAAGTTACAACTCTTGCCTTCAAGAAGCTTAGAGCCTAATGTGATACAGAGACAAATTGTAACATGACATTTAAATAATGCATGTAAGCGAATGAGTGAACCAGGTTATTGTTTCTCAGATACCAAAGCAAAGAATTTTGGTTCTACAGTGTTCCTTGGTTTTCTTCTTTTCATGGAAGAATGGAACCTGAACTGGAAGCAATAAATCCTTGCTTGTCTTTGGATTTTGGATTAGACTTTCTTGCTTCTCCTCTTTCTCCTCCTCTACCTCCTTTTTATGAGAAATGCAGGGGGAGGTGGAGGGACTGGCAGAACTTCATCATGTCTTCTAGACTCCCACCACTTTGGGCCTCTACCTAATAGATCACTTAGTGGAAATGGTGGGACATGGAAAATAAAATGGTGGGACGTGACAATAAAAAATTATCATTAGGTTGGAGCAATGCCAAAAGCATGGAAAGCTTGTGTCCTGATTTCTAGAATTTCTCTTTAGTGGACCCTGAACCATTCCTGGTAAAAGCAGATGAGTAGAAAGACCAGTATTATATTATTAACAGAAAATATGAGAGGGTGTTGATGTTTTCCCACATTTAGTGTTTGGGTTGAAGAAGTCTTCATATGCTCCCCTGCATGGGAAGAGGCCCAGGAGACCAAGAAAGGCTTAGAGAGGGAATAGGGAGGTTTCAGTGTACACTTCTGCGCTACAAGGTCCTCAGTCCCAGCAGCAAATAGCAGCATGAAATACAAAGATATTGAACAGGACTCTTGTTCCTTTCCACACGAGGCTTTAATGGCCTATAGACCCGATGGATCACCATTGGACACAGTCAGAAACATCAAATAAATTTTAAAAACATACAAACATATTGATGAGCTAATAGCAAAACCAGGAATACAGAGGAAAGAAATAAAGCTGTGATTTTCATGGAGAATATTTGAAAAACTGAGTGAATTTGAACTTGAAGGTTAGATGGAGAATAGAAACCAGAAAAATAAGCAAGTCCCAAGCCAGTCCAGGGTGGAGAGACTAATAGAAAGTTTCCTTCCTTACCCTTATCACATCCGGCTTGAAGCCTTCAATGCCTTCGATGTGAACTAGAAATAAATCCATCTGACCTTCTCTTCCCCACAAGGAGCATGTGAGGAAGTTGTCTTTCTCAAATGTTGAGTGGAATGGAGGGGAAAATTCTCTCTTGGTAACTGCAATTGTCAAAGAAGAATAATTATAAAATGGTTATATTTTGCGGCATCTGATTCTTGGTTTAAAAACCTATATGTGATGTCACAGGTCTGACCAGAGACAACTAAGAAGTCTACTACCTGACAGGCTGCACAGGGAAAACTGTCCTCCCTGGGCCAGACTCAGTGAAGTTTAGTGCACTAAAGTCTCTTATGCAAATTACAGTTGGGATTCAGGCCCCCTGGATAGTGACTTTCTTGCACCTATATACATATCCAGCCCCTTTATTCCCACATGTCTTTATCTTTTTTGGGGGGGGGTACCAGCGATTGAACTCAGGGGTACTCCGCCACTGAGCCACATCCCCAGACCAATTTTGTATTTTATTTTGAGACAGGGTCTCACTGAGTTGCTTAGCTGTGCTGAGGCCGACTTTGAACCCGTGATCCTCCTGCCTCAGCCTCCAGAGTTGCTGGGATTACAGGCGTGCGCCACTGTGCCCCCAGCCCTATTTTGTATTCATTTAGAGACAGGGTCTCACTGAATTGCTTAGTGCCTCAGTTTTTCTGAGGCTGGCTTTGAACTCATGATCCTCCTCCCTCAGTCTCCTGAGCCACTGGGATTACAGGTGTGCACCACTGTGCCCGGCCTCAGATTTCTTTTTTTGAGGTCTGGTGAAGGTCTTCAGGTGCCTTGTGGAGACCACCTCTGTGGAGAAGAGAAGGGATGTTGAAGACACTTTCTTCACTTTGACTCAGTACCCAGTACTTTCCCACTCTCAGACCTTCCTCTCTGACTCCAAAGTCTATAAAGCTGATGGAGCCTGTTGATCCAGCCTCCCTCAACAGTGAGACCATACCCACCACATTCTGATCTACTTGACTCTCTACCATAGTCCATTTCACAGGGAAAATGGAATAGGAAGAGTGGGAGCTCCTTCCAGTTTTAGACTTTTGCTTATACCATCCCAGAAAATGATTTAACAGTGTAACTCCTCCATTTTTGGCTGACTGCTTTAATTGGCTAGTCTACCAGATAACTCAGCTTTCTGACAGTTCAGGTAAGTTTCATTTGTCTTCAGAATGTTTAAAGAAAAAGGAATTATAAAGCACAGTGAAGCAGAACTGAGTATTTTAAGAGACTGATTTGAGAAGGAACCAACCAGAATAACTAGAATTAAAAGAGATAATAATGGAAATTAAAAAAATTAATACGCCAATACATCACAATTTAACTGCATAACATCAAATACAAAAAAAAAAAAGATTTTAAAAGTCTCTGGAGAGAAGACAGAATCCTTCCAAAAGAAAGCTGGATTGACAGATGTTCTCAAGAACAATAGTGAAAGCAAAAGGCAGTCAAGTGCTTTCCACAAGCTATAAAAAGTGTACATCTAAAGCTCTAAATCCAGAATTCTACATTCAGCATAGCTATAGAAAAAGGATATTTTAATTTTAAAAACCCAAGTTTTTCCAGCAGGACTGCAATATTCCACAGGATGTTCTTCAGGCACAGGGAAGGGAATTTCAGACAAGCAGGTAGGAAAAGCAAGGAGAACCACAAACCAACAGAAAAAAATAGAATCAATAAATCTAAACAGTATTAACTGTACAAAACAAGAATATTAAGGTGTTTAGACAGTGCTGTTTCTTTCCTCCTGGGCACTTAGACTGCAGTTCCTGTCCTTCTCTGGGGAGTTTGGGACTGAGGCAATACCAACCTGTGAACAGGTGATGCATCTCACCAGAGGGTGTGTGGTTCACTGTGTCTCTCTCCCATCTATGGTTGGAAATCAATTCAGAAACAGTTCTGGAGTTTCCTGCCAGATGTGGTGTTGCCCACCTGTAACCAGAGACTTGGGAGGCTGAGGCAGGGGGAATGGTAAATATGAAGCTAGTCTGGGCACCTTAGCAGGACCCTGTCTCAAAATAGAGTGTAACTCAGTGGTAGAGTGGCCCTGAGTTCAATCCCCAATACCAAAAACAACAACAGCAAAAACAAACGTTCCCCTTCCCCAATAAAACCAAAACCAAAGCAACAACAATAACAAAAAGCAACTGAAATAAAAGGAAGGAAGGAAGGAAGGAAGGAAGGAAGGAAGGAAGGAAGGAAAGAAAGAAGGAAGGAAGGAAGGAAGGAAAGAAGGAAGAAAGGAAGGAAGGAAGGAAAGAAGGAAGTTAGTTTACCCAGATCCCTGAAATACCATGTGGGAGGGGGCTGTCAAACAGAGCTATACCTAACTCAAGTAAGACAGTGAAAATTAAGAAATTAATTTTTGTTTCATTAACCCGTAGAGCATTATCTTTGTGGCTACTAACATAGTCAGCCAATCAATACTAACAACTAAAGACCAAGATAGAATAAAAATACAAAACAATAGCCTCGAAATTGGGAGAAGGTAATTTTGGTGTTCTAAGGTATTAGTCCGATGGAGAATAAACTATCGATTCTTTAGACTTTGATGAGTGAATTTGTTAAAATTTCTAGCAGAGAAATAGAATGTGTATCATTGAAAGAAATAGAAAATAAAAACATTAAATGTCAAAGGACTACTTAGTTTTTCCAACAGAAGAGAAACAAGGATAGCAAATGCAAGACAAATACACAATACAAAGTTGATGACAGAAATCATTAAAGTGTATTAGTTATTATAAAAAAAACAGGAAAAAAACTCAAACTGAGTGTAAAAATGATCTGCATACATTTTAAAAATCCAGCATGTGCCATAAAAAAAAAAACCTTAAAAAAAAAAAAAAAGAAATACAGAAAATCTGGTAGGAAAGGATTACAGAGTTGAAAGTAAAAGAATTGAAAAAGAAATAAAAAGCCGGGCGCAGTGGTGCACACCTGTAATCCCAGCTACTCGGGAGGCTGAGGCAGGGGGATCACAAGTTCAAAGCTAGCCTTAGCAACTTAGCCAGGCCCTAAGCAACTCAGTGAGACCCTGTCTTTGAATTAATACAAAATAGGGCTGGGGATGCAGCTCAGTGGCCCAGTGCCCCTGAGTTCAATCCCTGGTCCCGCCCCCCCCAAAAAAAAGGAAAAAGAAAAAGAAATAAAAACAGAAGAAAGATATAGCAATTTTAATATAAGCAAATGCATTTTAGAGAAAAGACATTATTAGAGAAAAAGAATGTCATTAAATTGAAAAACATTTCAGTTTTCCATGGAGATATTAAAATTCAAAGCTAAGGTATTATTAGTAGCAGAACCTCAAAATAACTTTAAGATATTGTACAACTACAATGTGAGACAGAAAAATCACCGGCTATAGAGTCATTGTTGGAGCTCAGTAGTGATGGGTCAAAGAGAAAAAGCGGTAAGTCTAAAAAAGATACAAACATCAAAGTTAATGTTTTTAATATAATAGAAATGTGTTAAATACTACATGCAAAAATTGAGAACATGCATTCTTTTCTTACTGCACTTGTGAAATCTTTTGAAATTGATTCCCTCTTGAAAGTTTCAATAAATTTCAAAGGATTGGTATAGCATGGGGCAACTTTCTTATTAAATTTCAATTAAATTAGAAGTTAAAAAAATGACTAGAACTGTCCCAAATATTTGAACATTAAGAAATTCACTTTAAATTAGACCTGGGACAAAAATGGAAATGGAAATTAGAAAATATTTAGAATTGAATGGTTTAAACCATTAGAACATATTACATATTAACTTGTGGAATACAATTAACAGATCTCTCCAGAGAAAATGTCATTACTTTATTTTCTCTTGGGAAAAAGAAGGCATGAAAAATACTGAATTAAGTATCTTTTTTAGTTAGTTTTGCCGTGGTAACATGCAGCATCTTAGTGCCTTATAATGACAATTTTTCATTTCCTTCTTACGTGACATCTAAAGATGGTCCCTGACTTACCATGATTTGACTGATTTTTTTTTAATATACAATGATGTGAAAGCCATACACATTCACTAGAAATGGTACTTTGAATTTGATCTTTTCCAAGGCTGGCAATTTGTGGTATGATACTCTTTCTTGTATTGGGCAATGGAGTCTCCCCGTCAGCTATGCATCATGAGGGTAAATAACTGATATGTGTTGCTGAGCTGTGATGCTCTGTAGGTAAGGTGTATTAAACACATTCTTTGGCTGAAGATATTTTCCACTTATGATGGGTTTATCAGCTGCACATCTCTAGAGGGAAGTCAGCTCCTGGTCTGCCCCAGTGTTGTTCTGCTCTCTAACTCTACTCCATGTGTCTTCTCATTCCAGGACCCAGGCTGAAGGAGTTTCCACAGAGATCAGTCTATTCTTGTACGTAAGGGCAAGGACAAGAACAAGAGAGCTGGTGGAAACTCATTTGTACCTTAAGCTTCTACTCAAAACTGTCCCACTGTCAAAGCAAGTCTAGGCCCAAGCCTAAAGTCAAAGTTTTGACATGTATTAAAGGAAATACATCGCTGTCTGCTATCTTGATTTTTAAAATTCATTTTCCTTCTGCAGTCAAAATATATTTACTCCTAGATCTAAGAAAGTAACCTTGAATATCTTGTTTCAATCTTGTCATCAAGCTCAAAGCTTAGGGTTTCATGATGGTCTTTCTCCTAGATGAGGATCTAGAGATCTATCAAAAAGGTATTTCTCTCAAACACATGATCATGGGGTAGTGAATGGTAAATTCAACCCTTGGAAAAAGGATTAGAAATGTTACTTGAAGAGGCCTTATTTTGCTAGGTCTACTATTTTCCCAGGTGCTGAGATCTTCTCTCTGAAAGAACAGTCATTTCTGTTTATCCATCTTAGCTAGATCACAGAAATGTATTGTATAACATGCATCTTGGGAGCTGATCTTGCTGAGACAGCTCCCTCCTTCTGGAGAGCTGTGGTCAGAAAGTTGTTTTACGACTTAATACTTACAATCTCTTTTAAGCCAACTATTGGAACTTGTGTCATTATAACTGCCTAAATTTGTGGGGTTTTAATAATGATTTTATTTCAATGAGAAACATGGCAATAACTATATATTTCTGTTCTTTGGAGATGAGTTTTTCTCTCAAGACTTACAGATAATATGAGCCATAAGCCTTCAAAGAAATTATTGGGAATTCCTGCTGCTAAGTCTTTTTATCCAACTGACATGATTTTCTAGAAGTCGGTTTAAACCATTCAGTGTTTTTAACAAATGATATGAAGGACATGCCTTTTACTTGAGCATGTATCTTAATCTGAGATTTTGTTGTTCAGAACATTTACTTTCTATTGATTGATTGATTGGTACTAGGGATTGAACCCAGGTGTGCTCAACCACAGATCCACATTCCCTGCTCTTTTTATTTTTTATTTTGAGTTAGGATCTCACTGAATTGCTTGGAGCCTTGCTGAGTTGCTGAAGCTGGCTTTGAACTTGTGATCCTCCTGTCTCAGCCTCCAGAGTCACTGCAATTACAGGTGTGCGCCATTGCACACGACTCTATTTATTTTTTACTAATTAGAAACAGTTCTGTTTTCCAACTCTTCAGTCCTGTGAACTGCTTCTCTCATTTCTATCTTTCCTGTATGCAAAGCAGCATAGTTCTTTTCTGAGCTCATTTGACAACTAAGAGGAAAAGAAGTAACCCAGTAATGTTAGTAACATTCTGTTTGGAAACCTCTTCTCCCAAAGCCACTCTTTAAAGAGAAGATAGATTATCTACTTCCCACGTTATTGCAGATGACTGTTTGCTAAATATTTTGCCATTTTCAACAGTAGGTCACCATCTTCCCACCCTCCAATAATAGTTTGCAACTACTCTTTTAGCCTCAAAGTCATCACACAGCTTTCCAATGGGTTGTTTTAGGAGTGCTTCACTTCAAGATAGTGATATCTGTTTTTGTCAATTTTGCCATGGAAACAAATGAGTTCAAAAGCTTTGAGATTATGCTAACAAAAATCAATCTCTTGTGCATGTTATAAGAATCCTGGTTCTGCTACAGTTCTGCTACAGGTTTTTGGGTTGTCTCTGCTCCACTGTCTTCCCTTCTGTGACCCAGACTGAGAGTCCTTTTTCTGTGCCAGGAAATCCAAATTTCTCTCTAAGGTTCTGCCCAGAATTGGAAGTAAAAGAACTGGCATCCTCTCTCTTTTGCTCCCATTCCATTACTCAAAGCAAGTTCCAGGGTTGAGACCAAAATAATGCGCATAGAAGAACAAACATTTTTTTAAATAAGGGTGACATGAACGATCACAAATAATAACAAAATTTCGTATTGTGATCCCATCTTCAAAAATTTGAAAAAGAACAACACAATAAATCATCATCTAAACATGGAAAGAAACATTTTTTAAAATATCAGAAATAAATTTAACAGAAAACAAACACATCAAAAATTATTTATTAGACTAAATCTTTTCAAAAAGAATAAATAAAAGTAAGAAACTTCTGGCAAGGTTGGCCAAGTCAAATGAAAGACAGCAAAACAAACAATGCTAAGAATGACAGAGAGGCTATTGACCAGAGATATAGCTGAGATTGCAAAGAAAAGGGGGAACCATATGAATAGTGGATTGGAAAAGTTAACATAGAGAACTCCGTAGAAATATGTGACTAATCACTACTCATAAAAAAATGTAAACACCTGAATGATACTATAGAGAAATTGAATCAGTGATTAAAAATTCTAAATCCAGTGAGTTGCAATGGAATATCCAGATGGTCTCACAGACAAATATATTAAACATTCAAGGAATGAATGCTTTGATCTTAGACAAAATATTGCAGAGAATACAAGAAAGGAAAAAAAATTTCTTCCCCCCAGGTAATTCAATGAGGCTAAATTAACCTTGGGTCACATAATGTGACAAGAATGGGAAGATTAATTTACAGAAAAATCTTGTTCAAAAGCACAAATGCAAAAATCACATACATAATAATAGCACAAAATACCAGGAATGTATTAAATAGTTAACATATTTGAAACAATTTGGGTTTATTTTGTGTAATATCAGGAATCCATTCACAATAGTTTTTAATGTAAAACATTTAAATGAGAAGAAGTAGATTATTTTCTCAATGAAGATATAAAAAGCTTTTGATAAAATTTAACACTTGTTTAATGATTAAAATATCTAATAAGTTAGGAATAAGAACATTCTTTAACTGATAAGCAGGGTATAGAAAAACTCAAAATATTTTGCTGGTAATAAAAAAATCCGGCCAAGTATGGTGGAGCATGCCTGTAATCCAAGCGACTTGGGAGGCTGAGTCAGGAGGATCACAAGTTCAAAGCCAGCCTCAGCAACTTAGCAAGGCCCTAAGCAACTCAGTGAGACCCTGTCTCTAAATAAAATACAAAATAGGGCTGGGGATTTGGCTCAGTGGCCAAGTGTCCCTGAGTTCAATCCCTGGTTCAAATAAATAAATAAATAAATAAATAAATAAATAAATAAATAAAATCCTGTTTAACTCACCAAGTCCCAAGTTTTCAATTCTATGAATATTTCAATGAAATTGGCATAGTTGTATTGAAATAATTCAAAATTTACAATCTAGAGCTTATACACATTATTATATTAATGGACATTAATGTATTGGAATTATTATATAGTTGTATATCATTACATTATATGTAATAATCACATTATATACTATATACTATATTTAAGATTTATAGATGTTCCACATCTAGGAAAATGGAATAAAATGGGTTAATTGCATAAATCAGACAAGACTGTCTTCTAACACTACTTCTATTCAATTTTGCCAGTTTTGTCAAGGGCAATAAAACAAGCAAAAGAGGGGGTGGATGAAAGGACTTAATAAAAAATTAGCTGCAACATAAATATCAGCAATATCTCTGGGCAAAAATATCAAATATAAAAATCAATCACTTTTCTAAGCATAGCCAACAAAGGATAACAACAATAATGATAACATACTACCTATTCCTAAGACATAGTAAGCACCTAGAAATAGTTATAAGATGTATCAGACCTTAACAGAAAAAATACAATTTCACTAAAAGATATTTTAGAGTCATTCATGGAAAGATATATCACTGTGGTGAACTCAAAGGCTCAATAATATAAATATATAAATGTTGAAATCCAAAGAGGTATTTTGTAAAAAGAGGTTAGAGAATTAATTTTTTTCCCCAGTACTGAAGATTGAACTCAGGCATTAGCACATGCTAGGCAAATGCTTTACTGCTAAGTTACATAATTTCAACCTCCATATTGAAAAGAAAAGCCCAAGAACAAACGGAAATCTCTTAGGAGAAAAACAAAATCAAACGAGATGATTGAACTTTTTTTTCATATCTGGAATAAGAACTTAAGATGATGTGATATTGGTGCAGAAATAGACAAATGAACTATTGGAACAATGCCTTTTGTGAAGGTAAAGACAGTTCCAAGTGGGGAATTTGAACTTTAAATTGACAGAAGAGTTTTCTAGAGAAAACGTTGTAAATGAGAGAAACAGAATCATCTTTAATTGACAAGTGTCCTTCCTTCCCATAATTATCAGTGAGAACAGGGATTCCCAAGATAGGCAATCTAAAATAAAACTATATTTTTGGGACAAGTAAATGGTCAACTTGATTGTATTAAGAAATGCCAAAGATTAAGAGGTTTCTAGTTGTCTCAGTGAGGGTGTTTCTAGGAATGATTGGCATATGGGACAGCAAACTGAAGCAGAGACCCACCCTGAGTGTTGGTAATGCAGTCCAGTGGGTTGGAAGCTTGGATGGAACAAAATGTTGAAAGAACAAAGAAGCAGCAACAGATGCAAGTTTTATACTTCTTGAACAGGTTCTTGATTGCTGCTGGATTGCCTGCGGACATCAGACTCCATCCAGCTCCTTCACTCTGGCAAAGCAGACTCTTCCCAGTGACTCTCCAGGGAGTTTCCAGGCTTTCAGACATTAACTGGGTCACATCATTGATCCCTTTTGTTCTGAGGCTTCAGTTTCTTGGACCCAGCAGTTATTGGTTCCTCCAGCTCTTCAGCCTGCAGTCCATTATCGGGCTAATTCAGCTTCTGGTTGTGTCAGCCAATCTTAAAAATCTTAAATCCCCTTCTTATAATCATATATATATGACATCTATGATTATATGTAAAATATATATTCTGTTGGTTATACATATGTAAATATGTTTATATACATATATTTATACATACACAAACGTGTGCACACACACACACACGTTTCTCTAGAGAATCCTGACTAATAAAGATATGTAAGTCGTTGGGAATATATACATAGTTCAATTGCATAAAAAGTCCCATAGGTTTGAGTTCAAGGTGATACTGCAGCACATTAGGAAGCTGTCCCCTGCCAGGCATGGGTATTGGATTGGAAATAGATAGGTAGAGAAGGCCTCCTGGACCTAAGAGATAAGGAGTATTTCATTAGGGGAGTTTTAAACCAGAAGAAAGGGTAATATATGGATATTGGTGGTGCCCTGATTTTTCATGAACTAAAGTGATAATCTTTTATAAAGTTACATTTGGTCTCTTCAAGAAGTTCTGTCTCTTTCGTTGTGATGCCTAGGTCTAAAGAAAGTGTTAATTTTTTAAAATAAATTTTGAAACAATGAAAGAATGATGAAAGGGAAAAAGTGCATTGGTGAGTTAAAACCATCCAAAAGGAGAAAAATCTGTGCACTTGCAAGAAACCAATTCAGAAACAGACTGGAGAGAGGATGTGTCTTAATTCCAACAAAGTCCTTTTAGTCTCCACTGAACTATGCTGCCTAATCCATCAGAGTGGAGCTCTCCTTTAGTAAGTTGCTTCAATTTGTTATTGGCTTATTGGTTCTAGGAATCAATACAGGCTTATCCAAAACATAATCAAAGCCGGATGTGGTGTCACATGCCTGTAATCCCAGCGGCATTGGAGACTGAGGCAGGAGGATTGCAAGTTCAAACCTCAGCAATTTTTGAGGCACTAAGCAACTTAGTGAGACTCTTTCTCAAAATAGAACATAAAAAAGGGCTGGGGATGTGGCTCAGTGGTTAAGTACCCCTGGATTCAATACCTGGTAGCAAAAAATAATAACCAAAATTAGACTGAAATTTAATTGTGATATTTGATTTTACAAGTTGATTCAAAAAGGTGATTACATTTTTTATATGGTGTAATAAATTAAATTGTATTAAATTGTACAGCTAAATGAGTGATTTCTATAACTGAACTAAATTCATTGCTATGGGATTAAGCAGTGCCTGTTAAATTTTCTCAGTGTAACCCTGACAAATTAAAAGCCAAACAGAATAAAATTTTGCATTGTGTTCTGTGCTTGCAAAGAGTGATACAATATAACTCCAGGGGTTTGGGGCAGGTACTATAATGAGAGCTTATTATTGGGCTCTAGCTTTGAATGGACCTTGGGTTTTCCTTTTAAGCAGAAGCCTGTATTATAGGACAAAGAGCTTTATCTTTTCTGACGGGAAAGCTAAGAATAACTGTTCTTTATGAGTCATGCAAACACATTCCAAAATGGGCTTTCTTCTACTAAACATCTGTAACAGCTCTTCCTGTCCTTTCCCACCACCTCAGCCCAGGTAGAGTTCACAGGCAAAGGATAATGGACAGGGGTTATTTTTACTCCATTGAATTTCAATAAAGGAAGAAAAAAATAATTCACACGACCAAGTAATATTTCAGTTCTCTGTCTTCAAAGACAAAATATGGCCAAGCATGACCTTTGGGGACAGAAACTGTAGAAGAATTCTTTTTCAGCCTGTAGTTGGTGCCAATTTCTCACCAATGAAGAGAGTCCTAGTTCCCTGGTTGGGTCTTAATTTCACCATCTTTTGTGAGGAAGATCATTTGAAATTTGGAGAAAATGTTTTGACCTGGGTGGTGTTCAGATTTCCTGGGAAGCTCCCTAAAGCTTCATAAATGAATCTAATTACTTTTATTTATAGAAAATTGGCCTTTGTGCCTCAAGATATAGTATTTTCATATATTTAAAAATCAGAAAGAAATTTCATTTGTTTTAAATAAAAATTTAGATTTTTTCCAATAAAAATTTACTAGAGAGACTTGGAGAAAATGAATGGGAGCAGAAGGATTTTTTGATGCAGTTTTGTCTGAAGAATTCTGCCAATTCAGGGAGGTTGCCTGAAATGGGATTGTGGAGGCTCATCTCCAGCACAGAACTACAGAGGAGCAGCAAAGGAATGTGGTCTCATTCCTTTTCACTTTCCAGCATCCATTTTCTTTTTTTACAGTTGACTTTATGCTCAGATTACAGGTCAGATATAATATTGTGTGGCTGTGCGATTTGGAAGAAACATTTACTTCCCCTTCTGTCCATGTTAAACTCTGAGAAATAAAAAGATACAGAATGCATGTACCCAGATTATAAATCAAAGACAATATTTTAAAAAGGGTCTGCTTCTAGCTTATTTCACTTATCCCAGAGAAAACAGAGATTCTTACACTAAATATTTCTTCATGAAATAGTAACTGCACAATATTATAAGAGCTCTTACAAAGTAGATGCTCAGTAATATTTATTGAATGCATGAACACCCTTCTAAGAAGAGGGAAAAAAATATTGGTTTATTTTCTCGTGGACTGTCTGTTTCCTTGTGGCTTGACCTCAGAGTGAAACAAGTAAAAACCAATCTGGCTAGAATACTGTAGTTTTTTTTATTTTTTATTTTTTTACACCAATTCAGCAAATCAGCAAATTTCCAGCTTCTGGTGCATCAAATAACTAACAGCTGCTTAATGAATCCTCAAATTAGAGGGCATTCTCCCCCCTCTATATCTCAGCATGGTAGAGCTAATGGAGGGCAAAATTTACAAAAATAATTAAAACGGTGCCAGCTTTCACAGGACAGAAGAGGGGCTGTGACCAGCAAAGACTGCAAGGACCAGCAGCTGCAGATGCCAATTTAAAGAAGCAACAACCTTTCTCGCTCTTAGGAGAGAGCTTATTGTCCAGCAGCAGCCCTTTCACTGATGAGAACCCTCTCAGACCTGGCATATGTGCCAAGCATGAGGAGGCCTTTCCATGGCAGTACCCTGGTTGCCATGATTTCATAACTGGCTCCAGTTCCTCTTTGTTGTGTTCCTGTGCTGCAAAACAACAGAAGAATCAGGAATATGCCTGCAGGGCTTTTGATAGAGCACAGTTTTTTTCCCCCCAGAATTCATTTATTTTGCCATCTGCATCAAAATAACATTTTTTACATTCAGTTTGAATGCCCTCCCCAATGCACATCAGTTGCTTAACATCTCTCATTTTTCACCTTCCCTAACTGCCCCCATGTTTCCCAACTAAATACATACTTTCTTTGAATCCTTTGTTCTTTTTACTCTTCATGTTCCTGCCTCCTTTCTGATTCATTCTTATGTCCAGCCAAAAGCAAAGGAAAAAATTTTTTCAACAGCAGGATTATTAAATTATTTTTAGGCAGATTTTTAGGTTAACTAGATAGAACCAGTTTACAGGTACCTCTTAACTTCCAGAAGAACTATGATATATGAAAATTTGTTTGATACTGAATTTCATCATTGCTCCTCTCATGTCACTACAGTTTTCATCATAAACTTGGGAAAAGGTAACCTTTGCAGAAAACAATCAGTGCTGAAAGACAATAAAAAAAAGTCACAAAGGAAATAATTTTAAAATCAGAAGCATGCAATTCTCCATTGCCAAAGGGGTATTATCCTGTTTGAAAATTATTGACATGGTCGTCTAGTCTTCTCAGTTAAGTGATTTGTTAAATAAGCTATTTGTTTCCTTCTCTAATAGCTGGAAGAGATGACATTTCAAATGAAATAAAGTATTTATTGGCCAAAGGGCAGTTCTGGACTTGTAAAGGAATATTCTTTCCTACTCCGTCAATCACCTTTTAGTCTGACATTTGCATCAATCTGTGCCTAAAGGGTGAGTGAGGTAATGAGTTGTGGGTACAAAATGTACTTCTCATCACTTTAAACTGAGTATTTTCACTTCTGTGCCACAGCTATTTATAGAGTACCTACTGAGCTATGCAGTGACCCCAAAACAAGATGTGCAAAAGTGGTCCTGGGTTGGGGATGTTGCTTAGTGGTAGAGCAAGTGCTTAGCATGTGTAAGGCCTGGTGTTAAATTCTTAGTCCCACAAAAATAACTAACTAAATAAACAAAAGGGTTTCTTACCTTCAACAACTAGCTATGCTAAAATACGATGAGCATTCATATCATTTTCACTTGCAAGTGACAGACAATGCACACTAGCGTAAACAGAAGTTTATTGGCAAATGAATGAAAGGTACATGGATAGGGCTGGCCGCAGTGGTGGCTGGATTTAGAGACTCAATACCAGGTCTGTTGGATTGGCTGTGATCCTTCTGTAGGCTGAAAGCCTACTGGGGAGGACAGTTAGATGTGATAGCAAGATGGTTCCAGAAGCTTTCCACATCACATCCTCTTGGTTAGAAAAGAGGCAACATCTCTTATGAATAACTTGTGAAAAAATCTTGAATTTCCTTCTTTTGGGAAGGCCATGGCAAATTCCTCTTGTGAAGTGAACAAGGAGATAAAG
This sequence comes from Glaucomys volans, assembly GCA_020662805.1. NCBI lineage: Eukaryota > Metazoa > Chordata > Mammalia > Rodentia > Sciuridae > Glaucomys > Glaucomys volans. The sequence goes on from JAJEJO010002423.1 coordinate 34,200, forward strand.
CAGTGTCATGTTGATTATGGAAGCTGCTTCCTACTGTGTCAGAAGGGGATCTCATGCTCTGATTGGTCAGGCCTGGGTCACATGCCAAGATTCAGTGATCTGATTGGCTAGATCTGATTCATGTTTTACTTTTGAAGTCAGAAGTAGGGCCCAAATTCTTGGATTGGGCAGTTACTCCCCAAAGGAAATTCACTGTAGTAATTAGAAGAGAGAGGGAGGGACTAAAACTGGCCATCCACAGTGTTATACTGAGTAGTTAAAAAGCATATTTGAGTACTGTGTTTTGAACATAGTATTAAGTACTTAAATGCTTTACCTCATTTATTTCTCTCACCAACTTTATGAGGTAGTTACAGTTTATATTCAAGTAGTCAAAGTTTCAGAAATTAGGCAGCCTGCGGTTAGGAGGAGGTGGAACCAGGATTTGAACTGTAGTATTTTATTTGGGATCCTGTGCTCTGAAATCTCATTGCTCTAAATAACAAATAACAACTGCAATAGCTAATACTTGTTGGGTACTTAATATGCAAAGGGTCTGAGATCTTTGTGAGCAAAACACTCAATCCATGCAGAATATAGCAGTTTGTCTCCCAAGAGAGGCTTTATATAGATAAAGAAGTGGACACAAAACTTGAGCCTCCCTCTTGGCATGAAGAAAGGAGCAAGGCTAGGAAAGTGGTTTAAATAGTGGTGGTGACAGTGCCAGGCCTTAGGGAAGCTGTTTTCAGTAGCAGGAGGCTATCAGAATGTCTTGTAGATTGAGAAAGAGCCAAGAGAGGCAGCAATTGATAATACAAAAGAAAACAGGGAGTTGTTTATGTGGCAAAGGCTCAGGGGAGTGGGAGGGACCAAGATTAAGAGCTTCCATGGAGGTTTTAGCCTTGGATAAGAGGGATACCTTTTCTTTAAAGACAAATGGAAGAAAAAAAGGATGGGACAAAGAAAAATAATAGCTTCTTTGTAAAAGAAAATACCTCTTTTCATATTTGTGTGAAGGCTGCCCAACCCTTTATATGAAATCAGTGGAGTTACTCCTTTAATTCTGCTGTGATTCCATCTCCCTCAAGGTCAACCAGGCTTTTGGCTGGCTTTCCTGAGTGTTTTCAAAAGCATTTATCATATTCCATTATGGAATTTTTATCAAGTTCGCTTGTCTATTTGTGAACCTGACTAGGTATGTTAAAGATGTTTTCCTCTACCCGGTGTCTGTAAGGTAAATGTCCCCAAAATAACAAGTTCCACAGTATCAACCAAATGACATTGTTATATTTTGTGCGTGTATGAACATGTAACAACAAATCCCATCATTATGTACAACTATAATTTATCAATGAACAATGTGGAAAAAAAGAAATAAATATTAAAAAAGAAATCTTCTTAAAAAATAGTTTCACGATATTTTAGAGAATATTGTATAGCTTGTTATTTGCAGGTAAACATACAAAAGTGTGATTCCAAGAAAGAGATACAATAAAATAACTAGCTACAGTTTGTAATGTAGATATATTGGCAACTGGAAGTAACAACCTATTGCTTCATAATTAATTGACTTAGATCTTTTGAAAATTAATTAGTTGAGAAGTATAGCTGAGCAAAGATTGATGTGCAGGAGTTCTCTGGTGCTCGCATCTGAAACCAAGGTCAAGCAAGAGATTATGGCTATGCCACTTTTCAACTGCTTGCTCAGCAGTAAATCAACCAGCCAATTATTCCTGATGGGCTCCCTAATTGTCTTCTCCAGGTTCTGTTGAGTCTTCTAGTAAATCCACAAACTGTGTTTTCTAAATATTGACCTAGCTTAATTATAGCTCTATCATCCTTTAGGCATTTTTTAAGATGCATATCATTATTCAGTGTTCAGTACATGCTAGGCCCTTCAGTGAGACAAGGACTTTATTTCTTTTTTTGTTCACAAGATTCCTGTCAATTAGGTGTTCAAAGAAATGGTCTAACGCAATGGTGAAAGCCAAGATTCAAACATTTGACTTCCTAGACTTAGACCTCAGTACCATAAGTAACTGCTGTGTGACTTTGGGCAAATTTCTTAAACTTTCTCTCAGTTTCCTCATCAGTAAGATGGTGATAATAATAGCACCTTTTTTCATAAGTATGTGTCAATTAAATTAATTAGTCTGAAAAGTGTTTAGAATAAAACAAGGCTATCATATACTGTATCATCACCTGCCAATAACAATATGTATATTTCTGAGCATTTGCATGCTTTTAAAAGTTTTACGGGGCTGGGGATATAGCTCAGTTGGTAGAGTGCCTGCCTTGCAAGCATAAGGCCCTGGGTTCAATCCCCAGTACTGCACAAAAAAAAAAAAAAAAAAAAGTTTTACGTATGTTAACTGATGTAATTGATCCAAAAATCCCATGAGGTAGACATGACATGAGCTGAATGAGGGTACTAGGGCACAGGGAAGACTGTCTGCTTGCCTAATGGCACCTAATTACCAGCAAGGGAACCAGGATTTGCTCTCAGAATTTCTAGCTTCAAAACCTATGCTTTCAACTACTCCATTGTAGCTGCCAGGTTTTTCTAGTATTCTGACACACTAAAATGCAATTCCTGGAAGGAAAACTGTTCTTTTATGACCCTACTATCACAGGTGTGCTTAGCCTGGAATGCTGTGCTCCTTTGCTATTCGACAACAACAAAGTCACCTCTTCTGAGAAAACTTTCTTGGTGCTCTCCTAATAGAGTTGCTTGCATCTTCCCTTGCAGTACCATAGAATCCCGGGCCTTTCTCTTTGATGGCATACTTAAGGTGATTCTGTTCATCAAAAAAATCAAAAAATATTTACAAAGTCACCCATGCCTATTCTCTGAGTTCCTTTCCTCACTGAACTTGCATGCTCCTGAAGGAAGATAGACTTTTTAAAACTTTGGAGAAATAAAAGTTTAAGATAACTTCCGATGTGCAAAATAACTTTTGGAGAAGATACAAATGAGTGCAGAGAAGAACAGGGTGTGCTGCTTTAACCAGGTGTTTGAAGATGAGACTTGAATACTGGGAAGTAGCCAGATATGAAAAGATAAGCAGAGACAGCTCTTCAAGGTGAAGGATCAACAAATGCAAAGGCCTTTTCTTGAGATCAAGGTTGCTGCATTTAGCCATTATTTATTTACTTGCTTTATCTCCTTACCTAAACTGTGAACTTTTTGGAGCCAGAGCTATGTCCCATCTGTCTTTGAACCCCTGTTGTGTTCAGTATATTTCCTGGACAATGGTCTCTAATGACCAATTTATTGTCTGACTAAATTATTGACATAGTAAACTGCTATCCAAGGTTTCTTATCCTCTTTTCTCTTCTTTCTGTTTTCCTCCTTGGTTATTCTGAAATGAGCTGCATGTTTCCTTTTACTCTCTTTAGTCCCCTCCCCACATTGCTGACATTTCTGTTTCATTTGGAGCTATCTGCCCCCATGTGTGCTTCTCTTATCCTTTGAGCTCTTCTGTCACTTCAGTCAGTTCCATCCTGAGCTGCAGGGTTCTAGCAATTGATAGGGTCTTGGGATAGGGAATGAAGCAGCTCAAACATCTTTTACCTCCCTTTTCTCCCTACCTGCTTTCACAGACCCTGAAAAAGTCTTCCTACTTAGGGTCTGACACCAAAGCTGAAAATACACCCAGGTGACCGAGACCTTTTTTGGCAAATGAGTGGCAGTTGGTTCTCCTTTTAGCTGTGTTGTGGGTGCTGGTTTTAGAAGAGGGGCCACCTTCATGTTTGCTGCTCACCCAGGGAGAAGTTTTATTGCTTGATTGCTCTTAAAGATTGATGCTACAGAAGTTGCAAAAAAGGAAAAAAGAAATGGCCAATTTTAATAGTTAACTATAAAGGATTTCTACAGTTTCTTTTCTTCCATCTGATAGAGAAAAGAAGCAAAGCCTGGGCCTTTGTTTTGCAAGGCAGCTTTCATCTGCTCCGCAGGAGTTTATACTGCTATTCAGGAGGAAAGATAACTGAGGCTGAGCTCAAACCTCCCCTGGTGCCTTAAAGGCCATCTCTTTTAGTGGCTAATTCACTGAACCTACAAATCAGAATTGAATCAGTTCCACCCCCCAACACCTTTTTTTTGATTCTTGTCTTTTAGTGAGTGGGTTCTACCTGTAAAGTGTTTGAAATCAATTTTGAAAATATAAGATTATTATATCAGATTAACACCAGATCTTTCCTGCCTGTGATCATTCTTGAGAAGACAACCAAGGTGACCTAATTCCTCTGCCCTTGTTCCCAGACACTACAGGGATTTCTGTTCAGTCACCTTCATTCCACAGCTACAAACACAACTCAGCCCAATGACCTTTTATTGCAAAAGGAAACCTGGGGCTCTTTCAGAAGCTATTTTTTCACTGTTTGCTTTAGAACTTGTGAAATGTCTTTAATTATTCTGATATTATAAAAAAAGATCATGGTGTACAGATGTCTTAATCTGTAGGATATTTTCCAGGAATTCAAAGGTAGAAAGACAGTAATGTGTGGATTGCATTTGGGCTCTGGAGTCTTATTACCTGGGTTAGATACCTTGGTATTACCTGGGTCAGAAACCTCCAGGGTCATCTTCAGAAAGTTGTTTAATGCCTCTTCAACTCAGTTTTTTTCCAATTAAATGAAAGTAATGGCTGTATAGGGCTGGGATAGAATATATGAGGTAATGCATGTAAAGCACTAAACCTAGTGTCTAACTCAATATTAACACTCATTAAAAAGTGGCATGTTGTCATTGAGGAGAAAAGTACATCTTACTCTCTATCCTTTAAAGACCCTGTGTAATATGCAATATCTGGGACTGTACTTACTCATGTTCTCCATATTGGTCAGAGAGAATGTGCAATTTTTAACATGGAGAAAAAGCTAGGTCTCACCTAGACAATGGGATAATTACTGGGGAGCAGTTGAGAGCAGGGGTTCTGGAGACAAAATGTTCGATTTTGAATTTAGACTTCCTTGCTTATAGCTGTCTGACCATGGACAATTCACATGAATTTCTTTGTGCTTTAATTTTCTCATCTTTCAAGTGAGAAAAAGAATAGTTAGCCATAGAATTGTTAGCATTAAATGACAAAGTAAAGTGCACATAGGTATCAGCTCACAGTATATGCTCAAGACCTCAAAGAATGGTAGATTTTATTATTACTAACAAAGGTTAATTTCAATTTCTTCTGGTCTTTGCAAAAGCTCGTTTCTTTTTGACTCTTTGTGGGTTTGGGTACAACAGCTTTTAAGGCAGGCATAGTAATGAACACCTTTAATCCCAGTGACTCAGGAGGCTGAGACAGGAGGATTGCAAATTTGAGGCCCATCTGAGCAATTTAGTCTCAAAATAAAAAAGAGAAAGGCTTAGGATATAGCTCAATGGCAAAGTGCCCCTGGGTTCAATGCCCAGTACCACAAAACAAAACAAAACAGAGAAACATAAAGCACCATTTTTAATTGCTAAATTGCTTGTTGAAAATGAATTGACAGAGTTGTAACAGGCCCTTGAAGTTTTCCAATAGAAAAGATTTTTAAAGCACAAGTGCACTAGTATGATGAAATTTTGACTTGTTCTTCAAACAGGCCTCAATATTGATACCCTCATCCAGATAATGCACAGGATGAGACTAGAAGTTGGATTAATATGCCCTGCTAGTTAGAGCAGATAACCAGGCATCACAAGCTGCAAATCCATTTCTGCCTCTCACCTCACCTCACTTAACCTGCTTTACTCAACTTCCAAATTAGGATAATAGCATATTTCTACCCACACAGGGATGTTGGGTAGCTTAGTTAATTGATGTTTGCAAAATGCTGGGAGATAAAAGGAACTATGGAAATATAAAACATATTAAAGAAGAACAAAGTGAAATATTCAAACTGATGGAAGGTGCAATAGAACTAGAAAGATGAGGTAACAGAACCTGGAAGACAATAAAGCTGGGGTAACACTAAATCATAATATTGATTCTAGGTTTTGAAGAGCCCATTCAAAAGAGTCTCTCTTTTGATATGTAACAGTTAATTTCTGAATGTTGTAACACCTTTTCTAAATGAATGCTGGCCTTAAAAGTGGGAAGTGATTATCTCCATCAAAGTGGACTCTTCCCATTACTGTTTTCTGAATTAACGTGACCCCTATGACTCCAATCCTTGTGGCATTTATTCTAGATTTCAAAGATCAGACCCTCTTCAAAAACATGTAGATGAAAATTTTAAGGAAATAATCTTTAAAAATTTGACTTGACCAATGTGACTCGCCCCCCCCACCATTTTATCATTAGATCTACTACCTGTGCCTGAGCCATCTGGTTTGACAGCCGTAATAGTTGAAATACTTTCCCTTGCTGTCTTTAGAAATGCCCCCTAGAGGCAAATAAGCATTTGGCAGAACCAGTAAATAGAAGTATAAAAGGACATTTCCTGCTTATTCTTTTTCAGGTGGTATGTGGAGGAGTCAGAGGGAGGGGGAGGCATGCTTGCTGTCTACTTGGCAGATTTATGAAGCCATTTCAGGTGGGACATGCATTTTCAAGGCCAGGAAGAATTTGATGTCATTTTTATTCTATAGCAAATAATCTAATAGCATGTTAATATTCAACTGTGTGTGTTGCCGACCTTGGGCAGTTTAAAAAAATTCACAAAAATTGCCCTTCACACTAAAATACATTTATTTACTGACTCCAAGTTCTTGGAGGAATCCCAGTTTGTCCATCTTTCTTGTTGCCCTTCTCAATGTCCTTTACTGATTAAAGACATCCTGAAAAATAAGACTTTTGAGGGGCTATGGGCTGAAGTCTGAGAAACAAACAGAATACATACCACCCACTGAAAAATGTAACTTGGATGTGACTTGGGGAATGAGTGCCTTTCTCCAGAGTCACAAAGGAGTAGCATTTGATGAGATTTTATAGTTTACATGTTGTTGTTTGTTGTACATTATATTTTGACCACATCTCATTAATTTTTTGTGTAAATCTCTTAGCATTATCATAAATCATACTGAATCCAGATTAATCAAAAGGAGATATTTGGGCTTTTGGTTTCCTTGGATATCACATAGCAAAATTGGGGGTGAGTTGAAAAATTAAAGCCAATTGACTTTTCATCAAAATCACCCCAGGTAAATGTCAGAGAAGACACCGGAGAGACACAAAAGAAATAAATATCAGGAAGGAAGGGTTTCTCTTTTGCCATACTTCCCTTGAACAGGGTATAATATCTTGAATTTGCTTTTTAAATCTGCTCCCATAAAAGCATCTGCCAAGTCATGCACAGGAGATCTTAAGTTTGCCACAAAGAGTCCAGTCATTTCCAATTTTTTAAAACAATAAGCTATAAATAGCACAAACAATGACAGGATTGTGTTTGTTTCCTCCTGACGTACCCTGGCTGAGGGCCTTGATCATAATCCTTAGGTGGAAAGCAGGAATTCTGTCTGAGCTGCAGAGTGATCCATAACTTTTTCCAAAAAGAAAGAAGAGGCAGGTTGCCCGAAGCAGCCTCCTAGTCAGGCACTCAGTGTGGGGTTTCTGAGTTATTTATTATGTAAGAGGGCTCTTGACTTTGAACACAGGGAATGTGGTTTCCCAGGCCACAGGCTTAAAATAGATGCCTGCCTCTTTCCCTTCACCCTATTTATGTACAACCAAATTACCTATCCATCCAATCCCTCCCCCAAGAAACACATTCTTTTTTTTTCCCCTCCTAGTGGCTGGGGACAGTAACACTTAATTTGTGCTTATTAGGAGTTGCTCTCAGGATAGGATGGTTCACTTCCTCAGGGGAAGACTTGTGTAATGGGCAAAGCAGAATCACATTCATGAATTCATCGTGATTCATCTCAGTACTATTACAAATGGCAGGCACCCAGAAATTAGCATTGCATTTAAGCACAGCCACATAGCTGGAGGATTGCTTCTGGGCATGGGGCATGGCTCATGGTTTTCTATGTTCCTGAAGTGTGTTTCTTAATGATTCATTAATTACAAGCTTTTATCTGAACCAGTTGGCCCATTCTTAATGGGTACAAGCTTTGCCCAGCCAACTTAAGGCAACTGTTGCTTTACACTGAATCCTTGGGTGAAGCTGCATGGTGTAGACCCTGCCTGCCTTCTTCCCTTTCTACTGTTCAGCCTATGCATTAGTCTGGCCCTGTCTCTAATGCTCTAATGGGAGGTTTCAGTAAAAAGTGATCTTAATTGATCTCTCGGGAATCTTGAAGGAAAAATAATTATATCATGAATTCAATGGAAATTTGTCTATTTCCATTTGCCTTGTATAGTGTTTGTGCTTAGCAAATATTTGATCTTCATATGATTTTTCTTTTATTATTTTAAAAAATCACATTGGAAAGTGTGAGGAGTTCTGGGGAAAAGGAAATCTGAAGAAGTTGCATTTATTCCCTATTTTTTTACAGAAAATCTCCAATTCATTTGGGATCTGGGGCAACAACTTAGGCAAAGGGAGATGTCTCTGAACCCCAGGAGTTCAGTTTAATATAGCTCCAAAGTATCTGTTGAGCATCTATTATATACCATGCTATGCACTGTACTGTTTATCGGCAATACAAATCTGATCCCTTGAGGATTCCATAGTCTGAAGAACCAGTCACAAAAAATACCATCTAAATATGCCAGGTATGCTTCTAGGAGTCCTTCCTAGAGTTGCTGAGGCCGTAGTTTGATCTTGAATGTGAAATTAGTCAAGCAAAAAATAGCTTTTGCCCTGTGAGCTATTTGGCCTACTTTTCAGACATTATTGGATCACCAGTGCTTTAAAGTAAAGGTTGATTTTTACTTCTCAGTATTTTATTCTGGCAGCTTCATCGAGCATGCAGATCTCAAAGATAAAGGAGTCCTTAAAGAAAAATATGTTTACTGACCTCTAAGCTCAGTCCATTGCAACGTAAATTCAGTATTATTCAAGAAGAATGCCCTTGGATTCAGTGCTGTCTTTAGGGAACCACCTGAACCTTATGCCAGCATGCTTTCTTTGCACTCAGAGTTCAATAGGAGTCTACATCAGAGGTGACACACTTTTTCTATAAATGGCCAGATGGTAAATATTTTAGGTTTTGCAGGTTGAATGGTCTCTGTTGGAATTACACAACTCTGCTGTTACAGTTTAAGAGCCCCTAGCTACAGACAACACATAAATATATGTGCATGACTTTGTTCTAGTAAAACTTTATAAAAACAAGAAGAGGGCTGGATTTGGTCCCTGGGTCATACATCACTAATGCTATTTCATTTCCTGTGATTGAAAAGCATTTTAAATTTTAAAATAAATGTCAGGACTTCAGATGTTGGAATATTCAAATCAGTATTGTAAGCTAAATTTTAGTTCTTCTCATTCAATACCTAATTTACATAAAATGCCACACAGAGGAAGAAACAAACAAACAAACAAAGAAATGAAAGTTGGTGCTTGACTTAAGCTTACAATTGAGTATGAAGACACATTTTACACATGGAGAGACACAGGCACACAGAAATGACTTGCTCTTGGTTAGAAAGCAGCAAGTCAGAGTATAGAATCATGTCAGGCCCCTTTACCCCACTCCAGCACTTAAAATGGGTGAAGATACTTAGGTCAGAATTGAGTCTTCCAGTGGGCTGGGGATATAGCTCAGTTGGTAGAGTGCCTGCCTTGCAAGCACAAGGCCCTGGGTTCAATCGAATTGAGTCTTCCAGGAAGAAGAGAGGATATATATGGATCTAACATCTGGGATCTCTACTTCAGCCACCTGCTAGAAATAACTGAAAGGAGAAATTGAGGCTGTTTTCTTAGCAATGCCCAGAGTCATGCTGTGTTGTTCAATGCTAGCAAGAGAATTGCCCAGTTTTCTTTCTTGCCTGGAGTTCACTGTTCAATATATAGCCTTAGTAGGCATCTGTCAACCTTCAAGAGTTTTGTTGTCATTTGGCAAAAGAATCTTATCTTTTTCTCAGATCTTCATAATGTTCACAGATAAGAAAAACAAAGACTTATTCCTGCTAAAGCTGAAGAAGTCATTGGGGGAAATTATTCTATGGTATTTTGATCTAAATTCAAATGATAAATGTATTACAACTACCCCATCCAACCATCTTTTTAATGATCTCATCCTTATTGATACCACTGTGGCATTTGATAGTATTGTTTGCCACTTCTTTTTGGAAATTTTTTTTTAGATTCTAAAAATGGATTTCATCTAAAATGGATGATTTCCCAAAGAACAATCCCAAGCCCTTTAAAGTCTGGATTCTTTATCATTTCTTGGGGTCCTTATCTGTTTTCAGGGCTTTAACTCTTAACTTCTAACTAAAAAAAGGGGAAAAGGAAAGAAAAGGAATTTTTATTCAGTACTTTAAGTGTGTTGATAAAGAACCAGAGATAGAAAACACAAATACTTCCTTCACAGATTTCATAGTCAAGGATTTCATAGTCCAAAGACACTGGGTAGAGGAAAAAGAAGAGAAGAAGAGGTGAGGAGAGAAGAAAGAGAAAAGAGAAGAGAAATGGATTAGCAATTCAGAGATACTGTCAGGGAGAAAAGGTGAGCACCTCTCAGGTTCTGGGGTGTGTAGGGTGGCTACAAGTTTCCCAGGGGAGGAATAACTGTATTGCATATAGAATTCTGAATATGTATTATCAGGGTGAAGAGGGATAGTTTGGAACCCCCTAAGACTGATATGCTCCTACTTGGCAATTTATAGACCATTGTAATTCACACTGACTTATTAGCTGGTTTTCCTGTTGTCTTCCTACCTAGTACAGAAACTTTTGGAACACATCAGTGTTCATCATTTGTTTTTAGCACCTGAGTAGTGCCTGATGCCTGATAGGGGCTCAGTAATATTTGCCAAAGGACAAAAGTGATTACTCTTACAATAGTACTATGAAAATTAGTGTCAGCAATTGAAACTAATTTATGCTGGGTGTGGTGGTGCATACCTGTAATCCAGCAGCTGGAGAGGTTAAAGCAGGAGGATTGCAAGTTTGAGGCCAGCCTCAGTGACTTCATGGAACCCTGTCTCAAAATTAAAATACTAATAAAAAGAGCTGGGAATGTGGGTCAGTGGTTAAGTGACCCTGAGTTCAATCCCCAGTACAAAACAATAACAACAACAACAACAACCAAATTTATTTATGACTAAATATTTAGCCCTGGGAGATGTGGACATTCAGCACAGGCTTACATGAGTCATTTGTTTTTTGTTTCAGTTTACTTAGACATATCAGGTTCTACCCTCATTCCTAAACTTCAATCCCACATCTCCAGTTTCTTAGATTTTTCTCCCTGAATGTTCTTCCTCACACTCAGCATGATCAAAATAGAACTCTTCATCTTCCCCTGGATGGAGAAGATTCTTTATTTTCTGTATGATATAAACTCCCAATTTTCCCTTAGAGTTTTAGAATATAGAATGTTGGAGTAAATTAAATAAAAACATGGAAGTCAGGGATCATTTGGCTCATGAAATTTTAGAAAATTTTGGCACATGACATCTCTCTTGCCAGAATAATTAGCCCTCAGGTCTGAACAAGCCTCATAGAGCAGAGCCATTCAATGGATATAAAATGTGAGCCACAAATGTAATCCACATACGTAGTTTTACATTCTCTCAATCATAGGAAGAAAAGCTTAAAAAGAGACAAAGAAATTAATAAGAAATCTTATTTAGCTTTATATATCTAAAATATTGTATAGAACAATTATTCAAGATGTTTTACTTTTTTATGCTGTATTTGAAACACTGTGTATTTTATACTTTATAGCACATCTCATTCGAATTAGCCACATTTCAACCACTTGAGACTACATATGGCTAGTAACTCTTATATTGAACAATGCAGTTCTGAGAGAGTCGTTAACAAAGATAATATTAAATCCCAATGTTTCCTCTAACTAACAGTTACTCCCTTCTCACCCTTCTCAATTTGATGACTTTACTACTCAAATCCAACTGATTGGGAGGCTGGGGGAGGTCAGGGAGGAGGGTCAGTAGCAATGCTAAAGAGGAAAGTTTATCAGGAAAAAGACGAATGCTGCAATTACAACTCTTGGTCTGGGTGCATTTGTAATCTGAAAAATCTCAACTGCATTTGATAGACATGCTTACACAGGTTACATGTTTTCAGAAATGATGTCTTTACGGGAGTGCTGCGTTGACATCAAGATCTGGAGAACATTTATTTAATAGAAGTCTTCCAACTCAGGTGGGAATGGAAGCCATGGCGAATCATCTGACCGTTCCAGTTTGTTTAGCTTGGAGATGCTCTTCAGGGATGGATTGAAAAGATAGGAGAAAGTAAAACATTTTCTGCTTATTTGCTTTGACTATTTCTCCCATTTAACTATGTATGGTTATTTACAAGTGTCCCAACATGATGTTCATCGATCAACTCCAAGTCTTTGAGGCATTCTTTGTCTTCTAAATCTGAAACTAGAAAGTTGTTTGAGTCCTTCCTCTCCAATTGATATCTAGTCCTATAAATTCTTTATTCATAGTTACATCCTCTTCCTGTTTTATTCTTAACCCATTATGTCCTAGAGTCCATATATAGAAAAACCTATAAAAAGTTGAATCTAGCAATTTTAAAGGTGTCCTATAGATTTTATAGGCTTTTTAAAAATAGATGTCCTATGTATAAAGCAATGGGTCATCATGGGTTTAATGTGGCTTCTGTGGTCCCCAGCTCCATCGCTTCATAGTCTGACCAGTACAATAATTCTCAAACGATGTTACTGTCTTGAGATTCTTTCTGCTTCTCCTCCCCTTTCACCATCAAATTCATCTTTCTAAGACACCACTTTATCTTGGAAAGATACCTCCCTCCTTCAAATTCGTCTCCACCTAATTACAACAAAAATGAAACCCTCCAACTCTCTTTATAAATGAAGAAATCTAAATTGAATTATAGTATGTTACTTATCTAGAACCACACCATTTAAAAATGGGAGAACCAGATTTAAATCCAGGCTTCCTGATTCTCAGTCTTGTATGCTCTCTATTACACATCCTGCCAGGACCATAATATCCAAACTCTTGAAACTTTATTCTAGGCTCTGTCCAATTTAAACCCCATCTGTCATATCAGTCTTCTCTCAACTCCCATACCCAAACCTGCCAACACATCATCCCTTAAAGAGCCATTCACCTAGTCATTGTGCAGAAGTTTATTGGGTACATCATGTGTAAGACTTTCTGTTAGGTGCCTAAATATACCAACTTTCACCAGCTGTGTGGTGAGCTGTGTGGAAGGCGATGCAGGCAAGGCAGGTGGAGGACAAAGCACTGACAATGTTGAATCAGGCCAGGATGCTGAGACTGAATTCATTCAACTGGGTGAAGCAGTAGCCAACTTTTGAGTAACAATGTGGGATGGTGAATCTGGCAGAATATACAGAACCCATTAAAGTCATCAGGGCTGGGAGCAGCCCTGTGGTTGCAAAGAAGGTAACTCATGAGAAGAACAACACCTAAAGATTTTTGTTTGTTTGGCTCACGTGCTGTGTGTGTGTGATTAACATGAGTTGCTACTGTTTAAAAATTAAACATTTTCTTTAAAAATCAGTATTTAGAAATTCTATTTAAAAATGAGGTAATCTGGCAAAATAAACATGCATTCCCATGTGGTAGGAATCCACAGGGATTGCTGGGAAGCTGACTAATTTAGGGCATGCTCTTGCTAACCACATTCACCTTGTATGTCACTTGCCTGATACTTGAATCATCAATATTGAGATTCCATCACTGGAGGTAGAACTACTGATAACAAGGAGTGAGCAAAAAATTATTATCAGAAATATCAATAATGGATTAAGGTGAAAAAAGAAAAAAAGAAACAATAGTGATATGACTTGCATATGCCTATAATGCCCTTTATGACTCAACTGGGGCCAACATACAGCTGGTGGGGTTCCATAGATCTTCCCTGCATGAGTGCCCCCTTTACCCTTCACTTCTTTCTGCATTGCTTTCTAATGAATTTCTTATGTCTATTCTTTCCAGAATACTTTCTAAATGGTGTTTCTTTAGCTACTCCATCTAAAAGAAAACTAAACAAGAAATTAGAGTTGAATTGGAATTAAATGCAACATATAAAATATTAAGTATATTAGAAGAAATTTTAAGCACATATTTGTAGGAAAATAGTTCTGGAGGAAAGGAAATCTTGCTGCTTAAGTCTTGAAACACAGAGCCATAAAGAAAGAGAGAGAGAGAGAGAGAGAGAGAGAGAGAGAGAGAGATTGATTTAATGACATAGAAGTGAAACATATTTTTATGGCAAATCATATAGTAAAAAAAAGCTGAAAAACCAAATGATTCAGGAGGTTTTTTTTTTTTTCCCAGTGCACATGACAGATAAAGAGTTATCTTCGTGAATATAGAAAGAACATCTAAAAATTGTAGCTGATGAAATATGCATATTTAGAAAACTGGCAAGTATCAGTTCACAGAAGAAACCTAACTATTCAATAAACATAAAAAACTGTTAAATTTTACTTACAGTCAGGAAAAGGTGAAGTAAAACAATTAAATATCACTTTTTCCTCTTCAGCTTTCAAAAGTTAAAAAATGTAGCATGGTACCTAAGTCCTGGTGAGGATCCATGGTATAAAATGCTTTTATTCATTGCTGACGAAACCATAAATTGCTACAAGCTTTTGAAGATAATATGGCAATGTGTACTCAAGTATAAACGAACACACATTTTGGCTCAGAAATTCCTCTTTTAATAATTTATTCTATAAAAATGAAAGCACTGGCACTTAAAGATATGTTTTTATAGCCTCATGTGAAGGGGTAAAGTACTGGAAACAACTCAAGTGTCTATCAGGGAAGGAATGGTACCAGACTCCATTATTCTACCATTAAAATTATGTATGTACATACTGTGGTATATTATATAATACCAGCTGAGAAACAGAAGAAACTGAGAGCAATAGACAAATGACAGAATGATATAATTACAAAAACAAATGGTAAACTCTATTATGTACACATATGTGGAGCATGGTAAACATGGAAAAACATGGAAAAATATGGAGGGAAATGCACCTTTCTGTTAAAATGGAAGTGGTGAAAATTGGTGGATGGAAGAATGGTATTTCAATTATTTGAAAATATTTCTCCCTTTTTATAGATTATGTGCATGTACTCCCTTCTAAATAATAAAAGTGGAGAAAATTTTTAAAAAGTCACTTTATGCTCATGCAGTTTCCTTATAAAACAAGTATTTGTTTAGATAGAAATGCCTCATCACATTTGCCACCTACACTAAGGCTGTTAGTAATTCTTCACACAGTATCTTTCACCCCAATATGATCAAACACCTTAAAAATACCATCTGGAAGCTCATATGATAAAGCAACAGGTTCAGAGATGGCAGCCTCACAGGAGCTGTTGCTCCCCATTGAGGTCATCAGAAGTCATGGCTGGACTTGCCACCTGTTCCCTCAGATCCTTCTGTCTGTCTAAGGGCTCCTCAGCACGAGTTTTGATGTTGCTGCTGCCAGTCAACCAGAACTGAAGTTTAAATGATACCCATTTACCCTACATGGTGTGCCCCAAACAGCATGTATTTGAGTGTGAGTCACATATTTATTATTGTGTGACCTGGAGCAGGGTAATAAGCTAATATAACCTTTAGTTTTCTATAAAATTGGGCATTGTCCTCTTGTTTTCCCATGTTTTTTAATTGGTGCATTATAGTTGTACGTAATGGCGGGGTTTGTTGTTACATATTCAAATGTGCACACAATATAACATAATTTGGCTAATATCATTCCTCAGGTTTCCCCTCTCCCGAACCTCCTCCTTCCCTTTAGTTCTTTTACTCTATTCTACTGATGTCTGTTCGATTTTCATGAGACACCCCTCCCCACTTTTCTTTTCCTTTTCCTTCTCTAGCTTCCATGTATGACAGAAAACACATGACCCTTGTACTTTTGAGTTTGGCTTATTTCGCTTAGCGTAATATTCTCAAGTTCTGTCTCTTTTCCTGCAAATGCCATAATTTAATTATTTTATGGCTGAATAAAACTCCATTATGTATATATACACCACATTTTTAATCCATTCATCTGTTGTTGGACACCTAGGCTGGTTTCAGTTGGCTATTGTGAATTGTGCTCCTATAAACATGGGTGTGCCTATATTACTATAGTATTGGGCATTACCTTCTTGATAGTTTCATTATGAAAGTTTCATTTTGAAGGATAAGTGAAATCCGATCTCAGCTTTAAGGGCCCTTCTCCATGTTTCTGCCTTTATATTTATACTTATGCTTATATTCAACTAAAGCCTTTGACTTAAAATGCTTACTGTTGTGACTTTGCTCTTATTTATGTTTCATCCTCCATTCATTTTATTTGAATGTATGACTGAGTGGAAAATACTGATTTGGTTTAACCTGGGAAACAGTGACTCTAATCTCCATCCATCCATCCATCCATCCATCCAATATTTATTGAGCACACACTATTCAGTGCTAGCCCCTGGATTAGAAGTTAGGGAATTAACAGAGGCAAGCCTGACAAAATTACTTCCTTCTGTTATGTAGTTTTTAGTGAGAGGAGACAGACAAAAACCAGTTGACTTTAAATAAATACATAAATAATGTGATTTTAGTATTAAGTGCTATGAAGAAAACTAGAAAGGGTTTGAAAATAAGAAGGATGTCTTAAAGCCAGGAGGTAAAAACACTGGAGTGTGGTCAGGTGAAGTGGTGTACACCTGTAATTTTTGTTATTCAGGAGGTTGAGGCAGAAAGATCACAACTGCAAGTTCAAGGCTGGTTTGGGCAACTTAGTAAGACCCTTTCTCAAAATAAAATGGACTGGGGGCGTAGCTCAGTAGCAGAATGCCTCCAGATTCAATCCCTAGTACCACAAAACAAAACAAAATAACTTGAATGTGTGGTTGAATTAGAGGTCTAAAAAAAGACAAGGTCAGCAAGATTAGAAGTAGTAATGAGATCTCAGGTGATTGAAGGTCACAGCAAGATACAGTGACTTAGGCCAAATGCACAGGAATGGCTCTACCCTCAGTCTCTTTTTTAGCTTCTGTCTGGGAAGAAATTTCTCTCAGAATCTGGGCCAACAGGTTGATTAGAGTGAGAAAAATGGCTGTTTCTAATTAAAGAAAAAGTACAGAAAGAGCAGGATTTTCTTTCCAAATTGTTACTATATATTTGGCAGGTTTTCATAATTTCCTTAATTTTGAAGAAAGTAGATCAAAGGTCAGATATGATCATTGAACCAAAGTAAAAAAAAAAAAATCCCTTCTTCTGGTGGTGTCACAATGAAGCCCCTTACAAGTTCTTCACAGAGGTTACAGACTCCAGCACAATGCTCAGGCAGATGATTAAACTACAGCAACAAATTAGGTGCAATTAAATGTTTTCAACTCTCCCACATACCTGAAACTAAAGCTGTGAAAAAAGGGCGTATCTCAGGTAATTAATTGCCAAGAAATATTTAATAACCTTTCCTCTGCTACACTTAACATGAGGCATGAGTGCCTGGTTCCAACTTAATCATGAAGTTCCCTGGAGCCATGGGCATGTTACCACAGCACACTAAAGGAAAAACCCCAAACGCAGAGCTTATTTAATTTGCAACTCTTGCCACACCACTTCACACCTGAATTCTTTATCCTTTGGGCACACATAATATAACCACATGCACTGTAGTAACATCCACTTTATAGGCAGAACTTTCATCTACCCACAGTTTCCTCTTCTCTGTAAAACCGTTTGGCCGACTGTCTCACAATGACAGCAACTGAGCTTCTCTCTTTGTAGCCTCTTTGTAGTCAAGGACCCTGCTGAATTCAGAAAGAGATTATTTTATGCCATCATTTTGCTCTAATAACAGAGCAGAAACCCCTTTAATGTTAATATTCTCTGGAGAAGGACATTGTTTTAAAAGCAAAGATGCTACTTGACAGCTTGGAGTGATGTCCTAATATACTTATCCTTGGTTAAAAATACCATGAGTAGAAAATGCATTTAACACACCTAACATCATAGCTTAGCTATGCCTCTGTGTGTGTGTGTGTGTGTGTGTGTGTCTTTTTTGCATGTTTTTTTTTGGTGGTGCTGGGGAATCCAACCCAGGACCTCACACATGCTAAGCACACATTCTACCACTAGCTACACCCCCAGCCCAAGCCAAACCTACCTTTAATGTCCTCAGAACACTTCTATTAGTCTACAGTGGGCCAAAATCATCTAACACAAAGCTTATTGTATAATCGAGTGTTGAGCACCTCATGTAATTTACTAAATACTGCACTGACTTGAAAACATAGCATGGGTTTGCTTTTGCATCATCGTAAAGTTGAAGAAGAATCACGACAAGGAAGGGACCATCTGTATTGACTGTTGAGAAACAAAGGTATCAGGCAACTTTTAAAGTGTGTGATGCACTCCGCCAGCCAGCTTCCTCCCCCAGGGCCTTTCCATCTTTTGAGTGTATTTACAACAGGAGGTAATGAGTGAAAGTCTATCTTCTAAAAAGTTATCCAAAAATGTAACAGATGGGATGGCAGATAAATGTCAATTACTGTTGTCAAAATTTGCAAAGGCAGATCTCATTGGCTTTGATTTCCTTTGTTAGATGACAGTGGAAATGGGTGTGGTATTTGCATTTGAGGAAGTGTTTGCTGAGTCAATTGGGTTGGGGATGAAGGTTCCACTGGGGAGGGGTTTACATGACCAATTTCTGACAGAAAGAAGGTTAATGTCAAGTTTCAAAGAAAACTTTTATAATTGAGTTTTTTCCAGACCTAAACGACAACAACAAAAAAATGTATTGCTCTAAAAACTGGGCGGCAGGGGCAGATTTATTTTGTGCTTTAAGATAAATTGGGTTTCTCCATCTTTACAGCATTTGTGTTTAACTCTGAGAGCTATTTGTTAACTATTTGACTTGAAAATAAAGCAAATACAGTCAGACTGTATATATTTTACACTGGCACAGCTGTTTAGAATGTGAAAAATTCACGTACTTCTCTAGTGTTTTGTTTTCAACTCCATTTGCCGGTTTTTCGACTTTTTATTTCGCACACCTGCTGTTTTCCTAGCTTGTACACACTGCCCAAGAGCCCTTCCCTCTGTTCCAACACAAGTTCCCACTGGGACATAGATTTATCATTCAGTTTGATTTTACGTGATTGCCTTCAGGACCATCTTGTTGTGGGATTTTGTTTTGTTTTGTTTTTCCCTGATGTTGGCCAGGGACTGATTTTTGTGTTTGAAAATACTTCAGCCATGAATATCTCAATTCTCCAGAAAAGATACCCTTTCTCATTTCTCCAAAAGAATATCTGGGTAAGTGCAGGGGGAAAGATCACTAGCTCAGAGCAGAGTCTTTCAGAAGGTTAAATTTGCCATCAGTATTCATTTCCCAGGGCAATGGGACAAGTTTGCGTTTGTGGGGAAGGGTGAATCCGCCACTCAGCATTTAAAAGCTCAGTGAAGAGCACATGAAAAGGGGCAAGTAGGAGGTTTATTTGTAAGAGGGCAGGCCTGTTCTTTGTTATTAAGGCTTGAAATCTTCTTGAACTCTTGGCTTCTCCAAAGAAACCCAATCCATGGGGGTAGAAGGACAAACTCCCTGGAGATTTGGAGAGTTTTCAATGGATACAATTTCAGAACTTGCAATTTTGAATTGCAGAGACCAGCAAGCAGTCATATTGACTTTATTTCATGCTGGTCCCTCCTCCGGGGTCATTGATTCTAAAATGCTGATTGGTTTATATTTTACCAGGGAATTTCTTCAAAAGTTTAGATTCTTTGCCCCCTCCCAGAAATTTCAAATTTGACTGGTTTGGAATAAGACCCAGAAATTTATAATACAAATACAATTAAAAAAACCAAACCAAACAAAAACTAAATCCCCAGGTGATTATAATGCTTTGCACAGCCAGATTGGCGAGGCCATCATTCTTGTCACACTAACCAGCTTGTTTTGGAACTGAACCTTGACCTCAGCCTCATTAGCACCACTCTCTGGATTCTGCAACTAACTGGTTGCATTTGGGAATATGTGACCTTGTCTCTGATCTTGCTAGAGGGCATCAATGTGAGAAAACAATAAACCTTAATATTATTTGCTAGCATAGCTAGATGTGTGATTTTAATATTGCCCTTTAGTTCCCCCTATACAATTTCAAAAAGTGTTTTAATCTTCAAGAGAATTATCTACATTTTAATAGAGGAAAAAAGATATACCTAGTTAAAAAAAAATCAGTGCAATATAGTCGTCTCCCTAAAGCCTTCTCTCAGTGAGAATCACTTCACACATTTTAATGACCCTCTTGAAAAATCTGAATTTAAATATTTTCTTCAACTAAGAATTACACATCTTATGCTTTACCACAACTGATAGAAAGAAATATTCTGATTATCTTTTTTAAAAAAAATTTCCCTTAAGTTATAAGGAGTAATAATAGGAGTCCTGGACAAAGTGTGTGTGTGTATATGTGTGTGTGTGTGTGTGTGTGTGTGTGTGTATGTGTGTGGTGCATGTGTGTAAATAAAGTCATTAAACATTTTTTTTTGCTTCCAAACGCAGGCAGGCTTGATCCAACTGGGAGGTCATCTCATTGTCTGAGATGATGCATGATTCTGTATACCAGGCTTGCTTTTGCACCTCTTTTGGCCATTATTAATGGAGAAAAATCGAAGAATAACAGTCAGATCATACCAAGATGAGGCTTAATAAAAAGGATAAGGGGCCCAGGGGAAAAAAAAAAAAAAAAAACAACTGAAAAGTTTATTCCTTATAGAAGGTAAAAGATTTTAATGGGTCAGTGGATTTATCTAAGTCTACCTGGAACATATTAACTAACATGGTTTACTGAGTAATCTCTCTCAGGGAGGACCACAGTAGAAATTCTAAATGGAATTTGGGAACCTCAGAAAGCTTTATGCTCAGTGAAGCTGAGAAAAGCCCCAAGCTGCAGATGGAAGCAATGTACGCTGATTACCATCATTGCAAAAAGAGATAAGGAAATGTTCCTAGGGCTGGGCTGCTCTGCTCTGGGTCACTGGTTCATAAACTTCAGGGTGCATAAGAATTCCTTAGGGAAGTTGTTGAAAATGCAGATTCCTGGACACCGTCCACCAAGATCCTGATTCATCAAGCTTGGAAAAACAAAACAAGACAAAAATAACAAGTTTAACTACCTAACCATGTGATTTAGATAACACCTTGAAGTAAACTGATCCAGGTAATGCAGTCAGTGAAAGTAAAATCAAATTTCAAAAGTGAATGTTTTCCCCATTTATACAAGGAATGATATGGCTGTTACAGGGGAAAATGCAGAAAAATAGAAAGAAGATGACAGGGGAGAAAAAAAAAAACTCTTTAAGTGCCACTAATTGGAGTATTATTGTGGTCTCCTAAGATCTAGCTTCTTTTTTTTCAAATTCCAGTGCATTTTCCTGTATGGGCTTCCTAGAGTTATCTCTGGATGGAATTTGCTTAACTATTTTAATATGATCTACGGGGCCCTCCCTTAAGGCATATGTTTCCAACTTGCTTTAGACTAGTCTCACTTAGATGTCTCACTATCATGTCAAATGTAAGCACTTATAAAATCAGTTCAGCTTTTCTCCTCCCACTACTAAAACTGGCTCTGTTCATCTTTTCGTTAGAGGAACAATATTTTCTCCAACACCTAAGAAGCTTCTGTAATGCTTTTGTTTTTTATACCATCATTTTCTAAACAGTTGCTTAGTTCTCTGAATTCATTTTCCCAAGTACTCTTTGCATCACTTTTCCTGTCCCCAATAGACATCAGGTGGTATGCACTCACAGGCTGCTCTGGCATGGCATTGTTGAAACACTCTCCCTTTACTCTGCCCTGAGCCTCCTATGTACTCACCACACCTTACCACTGGTTCCCCTGGAATCTCCCCAATAACCCAATCCCATGCAGCAACTTAAGAGTTTCCGCCGGCCCTGCTTTAGGGATACTCCAGAACTTATGGTGTGGCCATCAGGTAATGTCTCTTCTGGATGGTCAGTATCCATGCTGCCTTCTACCCAAATTGTCATAGCTGTACCTCATCCACACTTCCTAACCTCTCCAAACTTCAGATATTTTATGCATCATCACCATCTCAGCCTTCCCCCTAAATCTGCTTTTATTACCAATCTGCCTTCCTTTGAAACTTTATTAGTAGATATTGAATTGAGTTAGGGAAATTTAAAACAATAAACTTTCAAGAATCTACTATGTGATAAGCATTTGAAGACTGGAAAATTAGAAGGATGAACTATGTAGAAAAGTTTGGATGGGACTGGGAGGGAGCTCAGTGGTACAGTTCTTGTCTAGCATGTGTGAGGCCCTAGGTTCTATTTTCAGAATCAGAAAAAAATAAAATTAGGAGGGTATCATTGCACCTTATTGGTTAGGAGAAAGTGCAACGTGACAAGAAAGAGCGAAAGGATATGAGATAATTCAGCTGGAAGTTTTTGTTGGAATGTTATGTAAGGTCACTGGGGAGTTGAGCACTTGCCTTACACTATAGCTTAAAAGCTTTTCCCATCTTCTTCTCTGTGTCCACAGGCTTCCTGATTCCCAGTAATACCTGGATTTATGGATTAACTCTGTAATCTGATCCATCTTTTTGTCCTGGAAGTGACCACAGTTTCATTGAAGAATCAAATTTCTTAGACAAAGGAATAGTAAAATTTTCTTTATTTTTAAACCTTCTCATTTGTTGTAGTAGGGATGCTGCTGTAGATTTTTACTGCTTGCGTTGTATTGATAAATATGGAAAATATAATTTTTCACTTTGTATTTTTAACTTTGTAAATAAGTAATTAAAAATCCCCTTATCCCATCAAAAATACCACTTGAATTTTAATGTATTTTGTTTCATTTTTGAGTATTTTTATGAGATTATAAAAATGTACTACCTTACAAGTGGTTAAAAAGTAAGTATAAGATAAAGAGTTTTCCGTATGTTATTTGTGTATGTCATCATTGCTGTTATAACCTTTTTTCATACATTCCATCATGTAATCAAATATATAATCATGCTATATATTTAGGTTTTCAAATTTTTAACACTATTACAAATAATGCTATATTATAGTAAATATTATCAGACATAAAATTACTTCTCATGTTATTACCATAATAAATATTCCAAAAGAGGACTTTTAAGATATTTACATCGTTTAAGTTTCGTAATAAATATAGCTAAGTTACTTCCCAATGAATATTCTATATAAATTTTTATTTTTAATCAATGAACTATCACACTTTCCTCACAATGGTATTATCTTAAAAATACGTTAGTAAACAAAAACTATATTCATTTTTTCTTTGATTGCTCTTCAGGTTGAACATTATTCTTCCTCTTTGTTAGCCAGTTTCCTTTTAGGATCACTATAACCTCAGTGTAAGAACTAATGGTCTGTCTTCAATCAAGGTTGAAAAGAAATGCTTGATGCTGTTGAAGCTTATGTGGCCAGGAGTCAGCAGACCAAAGATTTCCCTTCCCTGATGCCAACTAGTAGTTGTTAACCATAGATTAATTATTTGACCTGACACTGCTTTAGTATAATTCAGGAATGTACTATTAGTACTCATGAAAGTAAAATGAGAGACTCAATTAAAAGTGTTTGAAAAAAATTAGAAACAACATAAAAATATAGGTTGATACTATTTTTACCTCTTCAAAAATCAATTTGACTAAAAGAAATATCATAGGCCCATTTTGGATAAAATTCCACAGCCACAATAATTTATATTCAACTACATTTACTGATACCAACTCTGTGCTCACTTACATATACATATGTGTACATGTTAATGTAATAAGAATATACAAAAGTATCATGAAGACAAAGGGGAAGGAAAGAGCAAAATTTTAGGAAGGGATTCTGTAGAATGGGCATTTAAGCTCAAGGCAATGGAAATTCTCCAAGTAGAGAAAGGATAAGAGGACAGTGTAGGAAGAGGAGCTAAATACAAAAATGCACTAAGATGTGGAAGACCAAGGAATACTGAAGGACTGGTGTTATTAGAATATGCAGGGTGTCTGTAAGGGTAAAGAATAAGAAGGCAGAAATGTTGGTGTCCAGTTATTTGTATATTCTATTGCAGAATTTGTACCCAGCCATATTCAATTTTGGTCTTGATGATTAATCCTTCAAATCCTTATTTCAAACAGGCAAATATTGACCAACACATAGGTATCCCTTTTATAATGTAATTAGTATGATTTGATTTCTTCTTTTCAAGTGAGTCAAGAAGAAAGCATTCTTAGTAATGATCTCAGTAAGTTATGTAAGTTAGTAAGTTATGTAAGTTATGTAAGTTAGTTAAGTAAGTTAGTAATGATCTAGTAAGTTCAGGAAGCAATTACTGATGAGCATTGATTTAACTATCCTTTCAAAAAGTATATATTAAGTCTGGATTTAGTATGATGCACTGAATTGGGCATTGGAAATAGAGCGAGATTCCTGTGCCTTCTTAGAGATTACATCTAGTGGAAGAGATAACCACTGGAGAAATAAGTAAGCATGAAAGGAACTGTCAGATTGTGATAAATGCCATGGAGGAAGTAAGTAGGCATCTCCATTCTTTCAGATAGACTTTTAATGCCTGTCCACTGTTCTAGATTTTGGCAATTTAGTGATAAAAAAGCAGCTAAGGTCTATATGCTTAGGAGTTTAGATTCTTTCCAGTAAGAGATGAAGTCAGAGAATTAAGGAGGGAGTAAAGTGAGGTTGAGTGATACAATGGATGGAATTTTATACCACCCTCAAATTGGGATGTTGAAACCTAGCTCCCAACCTGATGGTATTCTGAGGAAATGAGTCTTAGTGAGATGACGAAGTCATGAGGGAAAGCTGTCAAGAGTGGAAGAAGAGGGTTCTCAGCGAGATCCCTCGCTTTTTCTGTTATACAAGGACATAGTGAGAAGATGGCTATCTATAAAATAAGAAATGGGTGTTCACCAGACAACCAATCTGCTGGTGCCCTGAGCTTGGACTTTTGTTTCCAGAACTGTGAGAAATGAATTTATGCTGTCTGTAAGCCACCAGTTTGTGGTATTTAGTTATGGCAGTCTGTGCTAAGAACAAGAGGTAAAGGAAAGTCCTTCCAAGAGAGGCTACTTAAGCTAAGAATAATGCAATAGCTGGGAGAAGGGCATTCCAGGTTGTGGAAAAGCAGATGCAAAGATTTCGAGGGCTGAAACGACTTGGCCTATTTGAGGAACAGAATGGAGATCAACATGGCTCTGACATAGGGAAGGAGATGGAAAGTTTAAGAGGAGGAAGTAAGAGATGGTAAAAGATCACTCCAATTGACTGAATAGGAATCTGGAGTAGACAAAGGGATGAGAAGAAGCAAGATGACAACTTAGTGGGGTATTGCTGTCATCTGAGTGAGAAATTGGGTTGGATTAGATTGGGTGTGGAAGGATCAATGAAAGGATGAACTTGAGATGTACTTCAAATCCATAAATTGTGTGATTTGCTGATGAACTAGATAAGATGTTTCCTTCATTTTCGGATTAAGTAACAGATGAATACTGACACCATTGAATTTATTGCTTGTATATATTTATGCAGAGATTGGAGCCTACTAATAATAATGGTTAAGCCAGTGCTTACTGAGCACATACCACATGTTATGTATGAAGAACACTGCCTGCACACAGTGTTGCAGTGGATCCTACTAGGAGAAGCATGTAAGCTGCTAAGCAAAGGAAGTCAGGTCCTTTCCAGGCCTCCCGAAACCTGCAGACTTCATTTAAACTCTCTTTCCTTCTGGAAACACTCCATTGCTGATGCCACCTCTTGGGTTCCCTATGGGGTCCTATGTTTATTTCTATTATGATCCTGTTAAATTTTTTAACTGTTCTCATGTATCTCCACATTGGACATTGATTTCTTGGATAGCAAAGACTGTATTTTATTTTCTCTATTCTCACTACCTTGCTGAGTGTCTGGCACATTTTAAGCATTAAACTTTTTGTTGTTCTTGAATTGACACTTTATTTTGTTTGTTGTTACCACTTGTTACCACAGAAAACAGACAAGAAAAGATGACCTAACATGAAAGAGCTAAAATATATCATGTGCATCACATAATACAGTAAATATATCATCCCCAAGTGAGCAAAATCTTCTTTCTTTTCAAGGAACTAGGTTCACCTCAGTGTGTGCCAAACATTTTTGAGCACTTTGGGGAAAATATTTTGCAGACATGCACAATGTTATGAGTCAGGAATAATGATCTGACTTTGACCACATTTTTCCATCTGTAGGGATTTTTCTTACATGATTGTTTTGACTTTCATTTAATGAGAGGGGAGTGGGCCAGGGTATGAAAAATGGTAGAATGAGACAGACATCATTACCCTGTGTACATGTATAATTACATGAATGGTATGAATCTATATCTTGCACAGCAATAGAAATGAAAAGTTGTATCCCATTTGTGTACAATGAATCAAAATGCAGTCTAAAAATTTTTTAAAAAGTCAATTATCATCACTCTTGATTGGAAGTCAGAAGTGATGATGGCAATTTTTTTTTAATTGTCAAGAGCTAGGAAAGTTTAATTGATAGATAGCTACTCTTTGATAAAGATTTGATGAATGAATAGTTAGAGGTAAGACTCAAACATTCCCTTTTCTCTATTTCTATTCAAAGAAAATCTCCTTAAGTAAGTTGCCCATTTCCATTCAACCACCTCCAATTTGGTCTTTTTCACACCACTTGGACTTTATCTATCTCACTATTGCACTGATACCTCTCTCATTAAAGTACCAATGATTCCATGTTGTCAAATTCAGTGATTATCTCTCTGCTCCCATCTTTCTCAACCCTTTGGTGACTTTTGATACAGTTGAGAACTTCACCTCTCCCAAATTACCTCTTCTGGGATTCTGTGATAGTTGTCTCTCTGGCTGCAAGAAATAGGAACACAAATCAACTTGTTTAAACACAAAAGGAATTTATTGGCTCTTTTATCCAGGAAGTTCAAGTAATGATGCTAGTTTAAGGCTCCATTGAATCTAGAGGTTCAAACAATATTATCAGGAATCTATTTATTTTTCTCTATCTCTCAGCTTACATTTCCGTTGTTATCTTGCTTGTTAGGTAGGTTCACCTCTCATGGTAAGAAGGTTATTGGCAGTTTTTGATCTCTATCAATCATGCTTCTCTTTACTGGTATTAGTGAGAAAAACCATGCCTCTCTTCTGTGTGTATGAGCTAAATGATGGGAAAACTTCAATTGAGTCAGTCTGGTGTCACATCCAACTTACAGCTAGACAGGTGGGTGTTGAGTGTATGTTAAGGGAGAATTGGTCTCACATGAATTACATGGATTGACAGATGAAATATATTCAGCCTACAAAAAGAGAACACACACACACACACACACACACACTTCTGTAACACTCCTATTATTTTCTTCTTATGTCTCTGCATGTTCTTTCTTGTTCTCTTTTCTTGGCTTAAACTGAAAGTGTCAAAGTGCTCTGAGCTTTGTTCTGGGTTCTTTACTATTCACACTCTCTTGTTCACTGTTGACTACAACTCTTCTGGAGCCACAGTTGAAATTTAATTGGAGAGTTGATTACTCCCCAGCTCTATGTCTCTGAGAAGCAACCTCTCCCCTGAGAACCTTTTAGCTGTTCATTTGAAATTTCTACATGAATATCTATGTGCTTTCAAATTTAAAGTGATGCTTTTGTTCTTTCCCTCAACCTTATTTTCAGTAAAACGTATATAACTTGTTTGTCACATACCTATTGGTTAAGAAGAGGCAGATAATTATTAGTGTGGAAGAAAAACAGAGCTATATAGTTTCGCAGATTAAATGTGAAATTCACCACAGCCTCTTACTCACTCAATCGCTATTAGTTTTCCAAGGCCACCATAAGAAATATTACAGACTGATTAACTTAATAGAGAGAAATTTTATTTTTCACAGTTCTTGAGACTAGAAGTCCAAGCTCAAAGTTTTGAGCATTGTCCTTGGAGAACAAGGAAGGAGCTGAAAACCAGTGTCCCTGAAATTGGCATATTCTTGATAGAATGACAGGCTGGAGTGATTTCTCTGTGACTCCAAGAATAAAGAGTGTTTCTCCATGTCGGATTATTGCCCTTGGGTCTCTCTGTTCTCAGAGTTTCAGAGAAATCTCTCCATCCTATCTATAAAGATTTATGCACGTCAAGGGGACACTGATTTTAGCTCCTTCCTTGCTCTCAAAGGACAATGCTTAAAGATCAAAACCAAATCAAACAAACAAAAAAACTTTTCCATATAATACTTGTGAAAAAACACCAATGCATATCAATTTATGCAAGTAAAAGAGTGATCACAAGCCCATCAGGGATTGGCTAGGACATCCTGCCCTGTCCCTTTTCACAGATGAGGAAAGTGGATCCCCACTTTCTTACTTAGTAAGTTACCAGGGTCACAGTTAGGGACCCAATTATGTTCCCCCAAATTCACATTTTGAAATCCTGTCCCACCCTCAATGTTAGAATATAACTATATTTGGAGACTGGACCTTTAAAGGGGTGATTGCACTAAAATTGGGTCAGTTAGGGTACCTGATTGGTGTCCTTTTAAGAAGAAATTTGGATATACAAGGAGGAAGAAATCCGGTGAGGAATGATGTGGCCACCTGCAAGTCAAGGAGAGAGATCCTCAAAGATACTGAATCTGTTCACATTTTGATCTTGGACTTCTGGCCTCTAGAGCTATGAAAATTACATTTCTGTTTTTTTAAGTCACCTAATCTGTAATATTATATAGCAGTGACCTTGGCAAACTCATAGTGATGATGTTAGTAACTGAGGTGAATTTCATTAGTCTGCAAAAGTATAAAGCTTTGTTTTTTTCCACATCAGTAGTTGCCTGCTTCATAACCTTTATGTACATAAATCCAAATACATATACAAACATTTTTTGCAGTGTTAGGGATTAAACCCAGGACTTCACCCATGCTAGGTAAGTGCTATGCCACTGAACTAGCCCCCCAGCCCTCTTAAATCAATGTTAATTTTCTTGTGCATATTTATGGAGAGATAGGAGCCTACTGATAACAGTTAAATCAGTGCTTATTGATCACTTGCCCATGCTGTATGTGAAGAACACTGAGTGCAGACAGGCTGGGTCCTACTGTGAGAAGCAAGTAAGCTGCTAAGTCAAGAAGTCGACTCCTTTCCAGGCCTCTGACAATTGCACACTTCTGGGATCATTTGCTGACTCTACTCCAGTGTGAAGGCCTCCTCTCAGGTTTCCTCTGAGGTCCTGTGTTTATTTCTATGATGATTCCTGTCTAATTTTTGATCTGTTCACAGCTATCCCATAGACCCTGATTTCTTGGATAACACAGACTTTAATTACACTTTATTCTCACTAATTTGCAGAGTATTGGGCACTTTTTAAGCATTAAATATTTTTCACTAGAGTATTATAATTACATGCAGCATTTGGGTTCATTTTGACCAAATAATACATTCAAGAAATTTGATTCAATCCCCATTCCCCTCTTTTCCTTGCCTCTTGTCTCCTCCTCTTCTCCCTTCTTGGCTCTATTGATCTTCCTTTTGCTACTTTATTTTTATTTGTTTTAATTAGTTCTACATGACAGTAGAATGCATTTTGACACATCATACATTAATGGAGTATAGCTTCTCATTCTTCTGGGTGGTTATACATGATGTAGAATCATACCAGTTGTGTAATCATATATGCACATAGGGTAATAATATCTGATTCATTTTACTATCCTTCCTACCCCCATACCATATACATAAAGGTGAAATACTTTTTGATATATATGTGCATATATATTGTTATATGTAACTATATATATATGATTAAATCCATTTAATTCCACATTTTATCCTCTTTCCCTTCTTTCCTCCCTCCCATTCTCCTTCTGCCCCACTGATCTACTCTGTATTTCTATATTGATTATAGCCTATCCTTTCCCCACTACTGTCTTCCCCTTATTTTGCTTTAGTTTCCACACATGAGAGAAAACAGTCAGCTCTTGATTTTCTGAGTCTGGCTTATTTCATTTGGCATGATCTTCTCCTTTTTCATCCATTTACCAGCAAATGCCATTATTTTACTCTCCTTTATATCTGAGTAAAATTTCATTGTGTATATATACCATGTTTTCTTGATTCACTCATCTATTGGAATCAACCCAGAAGCATTAAATATTTTTCATTATTCTTGAATTGAGACTTTATAGCTGGCAAGAGGGCTAGTCTTCCCACTTTTATAAGCAACGTAATTTGGATCTTTTATTTCCATTCAGTTCCTATCTATTAAGTAGCATTGTTGTGGTTAGAAATAGCCCCCAACTTGAGTGGTTCACAGAAACATTTATTTCTTGTATAAGTTATGTGTCAGCATTTAAGGTCAGTTACAGTGACTGTGGCTTTGTTTGGCTCTGCTTGGCTCCAGTCCAAGTGTCATCTTATTTCAGCACTTTATGAGATATGACATTTTCACAGCAGTGAGGGAAGAGCGAGAGAGCTGACAGAAATGAGAGATGTCTGCAAAACCTTCCACTCTGATGTGGTAAGCAGGGCGTCCACACAGTCCCCTGGTCAAAGCAAGCCCCATGGCCAAGCCCAATGTCAAAAAGGCAGGGAAATAGGAAACAAGTACATGGAGGACAGTGATGAGCAGACATACATAATCCTCTAGGAAAAGAGGAGGTCGATATCATTTGCTGCTCATTTGAAAAAGCCTGATTTCATCCACATAAGGTGATCTTTACCTGGATAAACTGTGTTTTTTTATTTTCTTAAGTTGCTTATTTATTTCTCCAGTAACATTCACTTCTTTGTCACTGTCCTTTAGAGCCTTGTAAACAATTGGGATTTCCATAGAATTAGAAATATCAGGTCAATATGCAAAGTGGTCATCTTCAAAACCAATGACACATGAAGTTCAAATACAGGCACAGATGTGGTAGGGAATGAGAGGGAAATATATTCAAGGCAAAGGACATTTTCTGCCAAGGTCTGAGTCAAAACAAGTCATCCTGGCTGCATAATGAAAGAGGTTTACTTAGTCTTGGAGTATGAGGTGTGTATGTATAATACATTTGCGCATTCTATTTTTAAATTAGTTTTTACAGAGTTAAAAAGTGAATTTAATTTCTAGATTTTGATCCCATTGCAGTTACATTTTAATTATGTAACTGACTACCTTTGCTTTGTTTTCATGCTCACCATGGAAACTTATCATTCATTCCACTTATCATGCATTCATTCTTTCATTCATATGTTATCAAACACTAAACGTTAAGTACGCAGTGTACTTGGCATTGTAAAGAGAAGGTAAATTGTCCTTCCCAACCTGGAAGAGCTCACAGGCTAGTAAGAGATATAGATGTGTAAACAATAATCATAACTACAATATGTAAGACCAGTGCAGTGGTGAGAAGCGTGGTGAGCCACTGTGTCCTCTAGAGCCAGACAGATCTGCTCCATTCTCAGCAATTACCAGGTGTGGGACTGCAAGCCCTTTACAAAAGTCCCCTGTGCTCCAGATTGCTTATCTGTAAAACAAAGATTATTACACCTAAATTATTGGTTTTTCAGTAGGATTAGTTATGGCACATATAAAAGCAATCGCTACAGTTTTAGATCCTCATGAATGCTTAGTCGAGGTGTTGTGTTTTATTGTGATATTGGGAGAATTGGAATTCTTGGAATAAATTGGAATTTATTGGAAGAATTATAGCAATTTGAAAAACTACCATGTGATGTGAAGAGACATAGCTAGGAAGAAATTTCTAAAGAAGTAGCAATTGAAGGGAAAATGCATTCAAGGCAAAGGGCAAGGTGGCAAGTGGAAAGGGCAAAGGTGTGTGAGTTTGGTGTCACTGAACATAGACTGCACGGTCAGAGAGAAGCAGCAAGATGTCAGTGTGAACACCAGGTGACGCAGATCATGACATGCTTCTGTGCCATACAGAAAGCACCTGAATTTATGAACCCCTGGCTGTCTTCCGCTCCCTCTGCCAACTCACCTGCTGCCTGCAATTTGTGATAGTGGTTCCAAAAGTCTTTTTCTGCAGTCACTAGAAGATTAAATGGCATTTCTCCTTGCTCCTCCCGTCCCTCCCTGCATCCCCACTCAGCCCCAGCCCATCTCTTGGTTCCTCTCTCACCTCTGCTCTGAAAATGCATGTTACTGCTCACCAACTGCCTGTTTTATGAGACAGTCCTCAAGACTTCTCTGCCCTGTCATGAGGTTTCTATTTCCAGAAACTAGTTAAGGATCTTTTTAATGAGCTCATTCTCAAGGCCAATTATTTTTATTATGGAAATGTAACTCTCCTTTGAAATTGCTT
Source organism: Glaucomys volans (assembly GCA_020662805.1). NCBI lineage: Eukaryota > Metazoa > Chordata > Mammalia > Rodentia > Sciuridae > Glaucomys > Glaucomys volans. The sequence continues at coordinate 66,555 of JAJEJO010002423.1, forward strand.
TACAAAATATTTTCCCGTTTTCCTTTTCAAACTCTTTAATGCTTCCTTTCCATTCTACCATTTCCTTCCCCACATCCAATTTTGAAAGTGCTCATTTCTGGTTCTGAACATCTTTTTTTCTTTAGCTAAATGCTCCCATTCCTTCAGTCCTTCAGCACTGGCATGTGGAATTTGAATTTGTTCCTCAGTTATCATATTTCAATTTTAATTCTGAAACACCCACAAAAAACCACTCAAGTGTAAAGCAAGAATTGTTCAAACTTTCTGCTCCATTTCCACCACTGGCAGGTAGAGGAATGGCCTCAGAACTTTTCCCTGTTGTTTTAGGAAAGCAGGAGAACTGTCCATGTCAAAGAATCAATCCTTCCTCTGAGATCTGTACATAGCTAATGTGCAAGAGAATGGCTCTAGAAGCAGCTGGACAGGTCTGTCATGGAGTGGCAGTGTCCAAGTCCCCCACATTCACTTTCAGTTTCCTTTGTTTTTCACTATTTCCATCATCATGATCATCAGCATTATCACCACCGTCACCACTATCATCACTATCACTATCATCATCATCATCACCATCATTGTCATCATCACCATCATCACTACCACCACCACCATCATCACCATCACCACCACCATCACCATCATCATATCACCATCATCACCATCACCACCATCATCATCATCATCATCATCATCACCACCACCACTATCATCATCACCATCACCACCACCATCACCATCATCATCACCACCACCACCACCACCACCACCATCATCATCACCATCACCAACATTACCACCATCACCATCATCATCACCACCGCCAGCATCATCATCATCACTATCATCATCATTTTTTTTTGGTGCTGGGAGTTGAACCTGGGGTCTCACACATGCTAGGCAAGCACTCTATCACTGAGATATACCCCTAAGTTGTCCTTCTTTAGTTTTTAATTATCCCATATTCTTTAGAATGTAGGACATTCTGCCAAATCTTTCAGTTGTTTATTTCCTATTTGCAAATTTTTGATTCTCAGTCATTTCCTTTTTTCTCCCATTTTAATGGATGATCCTTTATGATTTCCCCAAGCTTTTTTAAAAAATATAAACCTCTACTTTCATTATCTTTACATTTAATCTTAAATGACTTCAGGGACATTTAGGTAGTATATTTATCCTTAAAAGTTAGCTTCATTAAAGCATAATTTACATAGAATAGAATTCAATAATTTTCAGTGTACAATTTGTTGAGTTTTTGACAATCATACACATACACCTATACAACCACCAGCCCAATGAAGATACAGAACATTTCCTTCAACCCAGAAACTTGCCTGCTGCCTCTCTGTAATCAATATTCTTCCTCCAAACCAGTTCCTGCAATCACTAATCTGTTTTGTCCTTATAGTTTTGCCTTTTAAAAACTTCCTTACAAATGAAATCACATTTTCTTTTGTGTCCAGTTTCATTCACTTAGCATATTTTTGAGAACCGTTTATTTCGTTGCATGTATTGGTAGTTTATTCCTTTTCACTGCTGAGTGGTATTATATTGTGTAGAGATACCACAGTCTGCTTATCCATCTGCTAGTTCATGGACATTAGGTTAATAGGAATACAGTTATGAGCATTTGTATAAAGTATTTCTTTGAGCACATCTTTTTATTCCTCCTGAACACTTAAGATAAACATGTAAGAGCGAGGTTGTTGGGCACATGGTAAGTCATATGGCAAGTGGTGGTACTGTTTTGCATTCCCAGGGGCAAGAAATGAGTTCTCTATTTTCTCCAATGTGTGGCGTTTCCATTTATAAAGGAAACTAGCCACCTAATGACTAATGTACGAATATTGAGGTTTCAATTTACATTTCCTTAATGACTAATGATTTAGAACATGGTTCACATGCTTGGTCATTGATATTTCTTTGATATCATATTTCTTTAATAACAAGTATGTTCAAATATTTTGCCCATGTATTAATATTGTCCTCTCATTGATTTATAAGAATTATTTTTTAATTCTAGATGCAAGTCTTTTGTTAGCTATATTTTTGACAAATATTTTCTCTCAACCTATTCTCATCTTTTCTCTCTCTCTCTCTCTCTCTCTCTCTTTTTTGTTCCCAGGGATTGAATCCAGGGGTGCTTAACCACCGAGTCACATCCTCTGTCCTTTTTTAAATTTTTTGTTTCAAGATATGGTCTTGCTAAACTGCTTAGGGTCTAAGTTACTGAGGCTAAATTTGAATTTGTGATCCCCTTATCTCAGTTTCCTGAGCCTCTGGGATTACAGGTATGTACCACCACATCAAGCTCATTTTCTTATCAAATGTACTTTGAAGACAAAATATTCGGATATTTGGGATGAGGACATAATTCAGTGCTCGGTAGTGGAGCACTTGCCTAGCATGCAAGAGGTCATGGATTCAATCCCCAGTGCTGCAAAAAAAAAAAAGGAAAAAAAATTTCAATTTTACTTTTATGGTATATGTGTCTTTTTTTTTATTTACTTATTGATTCATTGAACACAAATGGAATACAGCTATTGTTTCAATGGTTGTACACAAAGTAGAGTCACACCATCTGTGCATTCATACATGTACACAGGGCAATGGTATCTGTCACACATTCTGTTATTATTTTTACCCCCCACCCCGCCCCCACCCCTCCCTTCCCTCTATGCTATCTATCCTTCCTCCATTCTTGCCACCCTTCCCCCACCCCCATTATGCATCATCATTCATTCCTTAGGATTCCTTTTATTTTAGAATAAAATTTAGAATTCCTTTTATCTTAGAATTCCTAAGATTCCTTAGGATTTTTTAAATGGAAGATCTTGTCATTTGTGAAATAAAGTTTGTTTTACCTTCTCTCTCTTCAATCAGTATTCCTTTTATTTTTAAATGCCTCATTCAATACACTGGCTAAGACCTCCAGTACAATTTGGAAGAGCAGGGAGGAGAACAGACATCTTTTTTTGTTTGTTTCCAGTATTAAGGAGTGCAAGCATTAAGTTTCTCATTGTCTAGATGAGGTTAGCTATGAGATTGCTTTTTAAATTTTTATTTTATCATATTGAAAAGTTTCCTTCCATTATGGTTTTCAGAGCATTTTTAAAATTATGATTGGATATTAAATTTTGTCAACTTTTTTTTGGTTTTAATGAAAATTATCATCTAGTTCTTCATTCTTAGTCTATTACTATGGTCATTTTATTGATTTTTGAATATTAAACAAATCTACCATTTATATGACAAACATTCTTTGGTCACATACTGTTTTTTTCTTGCTAAATGTTTCTATGAATTCCTTATTTATGTCTATGTTCATGAAGATTATTAATGTATTGGTCTTTGTAATACCTTCCTCTGATTTCTGTATCAAAATTATACTGGTTTATAAAGTGAATTGAATAGTCCCTTCTCTTCTACTTACTGGAAGAACTTGTATATCAATGGTATTCGTTTTTTACCCTTGAATATTTGGTAGAATTCACCAGGGAAACCACTTGGGTCTTGTTGAAATGTTTTACAATTTGAATTATTTTTCCTTACTGAATATAAAACTCTTCAGGTTATGAATTTTTTTCTTGAGGGAGCTCAGTTCATGCCTTTAAGGCTCATATCTATTTCTTTTATTTGTGAAATGTATTATCATAAAATTGTTTGCAATATCCATTTATTATCTTTTTATCATTTGTAGTAACTGTAGTGATGTCTCTTCTTTCATTTTGTTTTTTTTAAACAGCTTTCCATTATGTTGTTCACACTGGCCTACTTCTCAAGTGATCCTTCTGCCTCAGCCTCCTCAAAAGCTGGCCTCAGCCTCCTCAAAAGCTGGGACTGCAGGCATACACTATCATGCTTGGCTCCATTTTTTCCTTTTTCATACTGGTGATATGTAAATTTCTTGTTTCCCCCTTGATCATTCCATCTAGGGTTTATCAATTTTATTGAAACTGTCCCCAAATGAAATTTTTGTTTCATTGATTTTTCTTCTCTCTTATTGCTGGGTTTTGTATGTCATTGATTCCCACTCTTTATCTTTTACTTTTTCGTCCTTTGTACTTTGGGTTGAATTTGTTCTTCTTTCCCAAGGTTTTTAAAGTGGAAGCAGAGATGATAAAATACATAAAATACATGAAAAATAGATCTATTTTTCACATGTAAAACTTCAACACTCTGCATTTTACATTGAGTTCCGCTTATGTGCACCCCAGAGAGTATAATGTATTTTATTTTTACTTTTCATTCTGTTCAAAATATTTTCTAATTTCCCTTGTTTTCTTTTTTGACACTGGATTACTCATAATATATAACGTTTACATATTTAGACATTTTTATAGAGATGCTTCTGTTATTTATTCCTTATTTTATAGCACTGTGGTCATAGGATAGATTTCGAATTGTTTGAATCCTTTTATATATATTGAACCTTTATTTTTTAATTTTTTTATTTAATTTTTTGATTCATTGAACACAAATGGAGTATAGCAATTGTTTTTCTGGTTGCACACAAAGTAGAGTCTCACCCCATCTGTGCATTCATACATGTACACAGGGCAATGATGTCTGTCACACAGACTGCTATTATTCTTACCCCCAAACTCAACCCCACCCCTCCCTTCCCTCTATGCTCTCTATCCTTTCTTCATTCTTGCCATCATTCCACCCCACATTATGCATCATCATTCACTTATCAGAGAGACCATTCGGCCTTTGGATTTTGGGGATTGGCTAATCTCACTTAGCATAATAGTCTCCAACATCATCCATTTACCTACAAATGCCATAATTTTATTCTTCTTTATGGCCGAGTAATATTCCATTGTGTATATATACCACAGTCTCTTTATCCATTCATCTATTTAAGGGCATCTAGGTTGGTTCCACAACCTAGATATTGTAAATTGAGCAGCTATGAACATTGATGTGGCTGCATCACTGTAGTAAACTGATTTTAAGTCCTTTGGGTAAAGGCCAAGGAGTGGGATAGTTGGGTCAAATGGTGGATCCATTCCAAGTTTTCTAAGGAACCTCCACACTGCTTTCCAGAGTGGCTGCACCAACTTGCACTCCCACCAGCAATGTATGAGTGTACCCTTTTCCCCACATCCTCGCCAACACCTGTTGTTGCCTGTGTTCTTGATAAAAGACATTCTAATTGGGGTAAGATGAAATCTTAAGGTGGTTTTGATTTGCATTTCTCTTATAACGAGTGATGTTGAACATTTTTTCATAAATCTGTTGATTGCTTGTAGATCTTCCTCTGTAAAGTGTCTGTTCATTTCCTTGGCCCATTTATTGATTGGGTTATTAGTATTCTTGGTGTAAAGATTTTTGAGCACTTTGTAGATTCTGGAGATTAGTGCTCTATCTGAAGTGTGTGTGGCAAAGATTTTCTCCCACTCTGAAGGCTCTCTCCTCACATTGCTGATTGTTTCCTTTGCTGAGAAAAAGCTTTTTAGTTTGACTTTATCCCAATCATTGATTCCTGCTTTTATTTCTTGCGTTTTGGGAGTCATGTTAAGGAAATCTGGTCCTAGGCCAACATGATGAAGATTTGGACCTATTTTCTCTTCTATTAGTTGCAGGGTCTCTGGTCTAATTTCTAGGTCCTTGATCCACTTTGAGTTGAGTTTTGTACAGGGTGAGAGATATGGGTTTAGTTTCATTTTGCTGCATATGGATTTCCAATTTTCCCAGCACCATTTGTTGAAGAGGCTGTCTTTTCTCCACTGTATGTTTTTGGCTCCTTTGTCAAGTATGAGATACCTGTATTTATGTGGGTTTGTCTCTGTGTCCTCTATTCTGTACCATTGATCTACCTGTCTATTTTGGTGCCAATACCATGCTGTTTTTGTTACTATTGCTTTGTAGTATAGTTGAAGGTCTGGTATTGTGATACCCCCTGCTTTGCTCTTCTTGCTAAGGATTGCTTTAGCAATTCTGGGTCTCTTATTCCTCCAAATGAATTTCATGATTGCTTGCTCTATTTCTATGAGGTCCGTCATTGGGATTTTAATTGGAATTGCATTGAATTTGTATAGCGCTTTTGGAAGTATGGCCATTTTGACAATATTAATTCTGCCCATACAAGAACATGGGAGATCTTTCCATCTTCTCAGATTCTCTTTAACTTCTTTCTTTAGTGTTCTGTAGTTCTTATTGTAGAGGTCTTTCACTTCTTTTGTTAGATTGATTCCCAAGTATTTTTTTTTTTTTTGAGGTTGTTGTGAATGGGGTAGTTTTCCTGATTTCTCTCTCAGAGGATGCATCACTTACGAATAAAAATGCATTAGATTTATGAGCATTAATTTTATATCCTGCTACTTTGCTGAATTCATTTATGAGTTCCAGAAGTTTTCTGGTGGAATTCTTAGGGTCATCTAAATAGAGAATCAAGTCATCAGCAAATAGGGATAGTTTGAGCTCTTCTTTTCCTATTCGTATTCCTCTAATTTCTTTGGTCTGTCTAATTGCTCTGGCTAGAGTTTCAAGAACAATGTTGAATAGTAGTGGCGAAAGAGGGCATCCCTGCCTTGTTCCCATTCTCAGGGGGAATGCTTTCAATTTTTCTCCATTTAGAATGATGTTAGCTGTGGGCTTAGCATAGATAGCCTTTACAATGTTAAGGAATGTCCCCACTATCCCTATTTTTTCTAGTGTTTTGAGCATGAAGGGGTGCTGTATTTTATCAAATGCTTTCTCTGCATCTATTGAAATAATCACATGGTTCTTCACTTTAAGTCTGTTGATCTGATGAATTACATTTATTGATTTCCAGATGTTGAACCAACCTTGCATCCCTGGGATGAAACCCACTTGATCATGGTGCACTATTTTTCTAATATGCTTTTGTATGCAATTCGCTAAAATTTTGTTAAGAATTCTTGCGTCTATGTTCATTAGGGATATTGGTCTGAAATTTTCTTTCCTTGATGTGTCCTTCTCTGGTTTTTGTATCAGGGTGATACTAGCTTCATAGAATGAGTTTGGAAGGGTTCCCTCCTCCTCTATTTCATGAAATACTTTGAGGAGTATTGGAATGAGCTCTTCTTTGAAGGTCTTGTAGAACTCGGCTGTGAATCCATCCTGTCCTGGACTTTTCTTTGTTGGTAGGCTTTTGATGACTTCCTCTATTTCATTGCTTGAAATTGATCTATTTAAGTTGTGTATGTCCTCCAGATTCAGTTTGGGTGGCTCATATTGAACCTTTAATCCCAGAAATAGAGTCTATTTCGATGAATCTTTTATTCATATTTAAAAATCGGTATTATTGCTATTGCCACTGGAGTATTCTAAAATCTCAAATAGCTCAATTTAGTAGAAAGCCCTGCTCACATCTTCCAGAGTCCTGATCATTTCTGGGTTCCTAGTTCTAAGAGTTTCTAACAGACTAGTGTTGAAATTACCAGCTATGATTGTTCATATTTTTTACATCTCTTTTTAGTTTTGTTTTTCCTCCCTTTATTCGAAAGCATTGATTAAATATATATTCATTTAAGATTTTATGTCCTTTGGATTAATAAATCCCAATATCTTATAAAATACTATCTTTATCCTTGGTAGTAGCCCCTGTTGTATTGAATTGTATTAAAACAGCAATACTATCTTGCTTTCAATTGGCTTTTGCATGGCATATCTTTTTTCTATGAATTTACTTCTGATTTATTTGTATCTTTTATGTATATATGAACTTCTTTTTGACATTCTATTGATGAATCTTGTTTTTCCAAATCTAAAAGTCTATCCTCTACTAAGAGAATTAAGTCATTTACACTTGTATACTTGATGTAATCAAGTTAAATCTTCTGTCTTGTTTTTGACTTTTTACTTGTCCCCTTTAAAAAAATTGCCTTTATTTAATTTTCTGCCTTTTAAAATCAATTTGTATTTGCTTTTTAGATTACATCGTATATCCACTCTTGGTTTACAAATTGTACACGTTTATTTTACTTTTTAGCAGTTACTCTATGTCTTCTACATACATATTTAATCTACTCATTTCTGTGCTAAGACCATGAAACAATAAACATCATTTCTGACTCCCATGCATTATATTAGGGTTGTCATATATTTTGCTATCACATAAGCAAAAAATCAGATAATTTGTTACTTTTAATTTAAGAAATAAATTAAATTTTAAGGATATTTTTAAAAAGGAGAAAATACTTTCCTATTTCACATATGTTCACCATTGGTTTTCTTTATTTTTCAGTGGGTAGCCATATTTCTAGCTAGTATTATTTTCCTGCTGTCTGAAAAATTTCCTTTAACCCATCTTATAGTACAGCTTTTATTTTGACTGTATTTTTTAAAGATTATTTTTTGGAGGTCACAGTTTAGCAAACTATCATTTCCTCACTTGCATAAATGTTTGTGAAAAGAAGTATGATTTTATTCTTACCTTTTCCTCTGAACCTAATTTCACTCTTCCTGACTTCCCCCAGATGTTTTTTAATTCATCCCTTTATTACCCATTTTCTCATGTTAGGCCTGTGTATGATTTTCTTTATATTTGTTCTGCTTGGGTTTTGTTGAGATTCTTGAACCTGTGGATGTATAATTTTCATCATGTTTGGAAAATTTGGGGCCATTATTTCTTCACTTGCAAGCAGAAGTTTAGTATATTTATCCTACCTTTAAATAATGTCTGCAAGCACCTGGCATGTAAGAATCACTAAACAGATAGCTTACTTGATCCCTTACTTGATCTCAGTATTTTAGTACCTTGTCTTGACTCTAGTAACTTCCTTTTCTTATTTCATGTCTCAATTTTTCCATCTGTTACCTCTGCAGCTACTATTATACTCAACTTGAAATCTTTTATCTTGATATTCAAATTTTGGGTGATATTCCTTTTTGGTAGTTTGGATTTCAAATAGGCTCCAAAGGTCTATGTGTTAAAAGTTTTGTCCTTATTCTTTGGGGGCTACTGTAAAGTGGTAGAACCTGGAGGAGGTGGGGTCTAGTGAAGAGAAGTAAGCTCACTGGGGTTGTGCCCTTGGATAGATATTGGGACATTGTTCTCTGCTTGTCTTTCTTTTTGTCTTCTGGCTATCATCAGCTGAGCAGTTTCCTCTACCATGTGCTTCCACAATGATGTACTGCCTTGCCATAGGCCCCAAAGCAGTGGAACCAGCCAAACATCGACTCAACATTTGAAGCCTAACCTTTTCTCCTTATAAGTTTTTATCGCTGGTATTTTATCACAGTGCTGGAAAGCTGACTAACACATCTTGATATTTATCACACTAGTCTATGTCATATTGAAATGGGACTAGTACTACCTGTTATTTACACTTTAAAAAACATTTAGTAGGAATTTAAAAATTTTAACATATACATCTGTGCAATCTCATCAAGTAACCTACTGTTGATATTTGTTTTCATATTTCCTTTGTGGTCTGTTTCTCCAAGGTGCAATAGAAATTTTAATAGCTTTAGCTTTATTATGTTCAATGAAAATATGGAACTTATGAATGTTATTTCATTTCAGACCTTTGGGTGACATACATATTCACAAATTTGATCATTTTCCATCCTGGATTTCTTCCAGGCCTGCCTCCCATTTATTCTGTATCACTTTTAAAAAGTAACTATAAATATAGGATGTAAAATATTTAGATAAATGTGATACTTTATCTTCCTTTTTTTACTTGGTTTCTTAATTATAAGGATGGCTTGAATTTAGTACATTACTCTTCAGACATCTAACCAACCTAACAATTTAAGTGTTTTTTCTTATTACTTAAGCTTTAATAAAACTTTAAAGTAAGCTTTAATAAAACCTAGAATTTTAGTAATTTTTAGGAGGCTAACAATTGAATACGATAATCAAGTTAATTTGGCGAAAAAGCCCATCCTTGCTCTGAGAATGAAGTTACCTCCACCAGCAATTGTTGCTACTCTGATAGATTCTGACTAGATCTTTATAGGTTGCATGCCCTATCACATACAGTCATAAAGAATTTAGGAAGTTCACACTCTAAAGATACTTGTGTGCAAATTTTACATATTTTTTTATTGATTATTGTATGAAGGACTCAATTGATTTTGCAAACAGTGATCAACATTTTTGTTGCATTGGATGGGTCTGATTGACAGGTACCATGATGAAAGGTAGAAACTGGGACACAGATACTTTTCTTAGTTTTACTTTGGTGAAGAGATTTCTAGCAGTCTGAGATTGACAGATATTTGGATCTTTAGGGAATAATAGAAAAGAAGAAAGATATTATTATCACAGAATGGATTTTGTGTCACTTTTGGTTCTCAGTACAAAGTAAGATGTGAAAATGTGGTTTGCTAACTTTAGTACTTCTTAGCCTAACATGGTCTAGGTTTAAACCCCAGAGAGTTTTCTTTTTTGGTATTTATCACACAGGCTTTGAAGCAGAAGTGATCATCAGATGAAAACTGAACTTTCATCTCATTGCTCTATTATACCAGATTCCTAAGAAAAAGTCCCTGATGCATATAATGATATGTCACTGAATCCAAAATGCTGTTTAAATTGTTGCTGAGTAGGTTAATTTTTTAAAATCCAATTTATGTTTGTAGTTGGTAGTAAATCTTAGCAATGTTTAATTGATTGGTCTTTTAAAACTCACTTTGCCTGAATATTAACCTACTTTTTTTTAGTACCACAAATTGATCCCAAGGGCACTGTAACCACTGAGCCACATCCCAGTCCGTTTTATTTATTATTTTAAGATGGTCTCACTAAGTTGCTTAAGGCCTCACTAACTGAGGCTCGCCTTGAATTCGAGATCCTCCTGCCTCAGTCTCCTGAGTCCCTCAGATTATAGGTGTGTACCACCACACCCAGCTATCTCAAACATTTAAAAATGTTATGAGTAAGGTTTGTTTTATATTATATATATTGTATATATATGTATATATATATAGATATAATTACAGCACATGACTCTCTTTTATAAGAATAGTGGTGGGACCATAATACACTTTTTACTTAAGAGATATATAAATTCCTTCCCAAGTTCATATATCCAAATTGCATGCTATTCAGTACACACTTGAAATAACCCTTGACTAGTCATGCTTTCTTTGGAATGGGAAAGCCTAGAAAAAATAATTTTTGCACTCTGTTTTCAGAGTCTAGCAGCTAGATCAGTGATGACTAACTCAAGACCCACCTAACAAATGTTTATTGCAATCTTTTATTTCATACATTGGCATTGCCATTTAGAACAGTTTAAAAACATCTCCAGAAGTTGACTGTAGGATGTCTTTCTTAGAAGTTGTGGATTACAGGGTCTCACCATGTAATCCTGTACCAAGGATTAAATCCAAAGGCACTTTAACCACTGAACCACATCCCAGCCCTTTTCATTTTTTTTTTTTTAATTTGGAGAAAGGGTCTCATTAAGTTGTTTAAAGCCTTGCTAAATTGCCGAGCCTGACTTCAAACCCGCGATTGTCCTGCCTCAGCCTTCAGAGTTGCTGGGATTACAGGTGTGTACCACAATGCCCTGCAAAAATGTACAGAATCTTTCTGATGGGACATAATTAGAATACTTTCGTTTTACAAAATGAAAATTTCATTTCTATATCCTATAGATTGTATGGGGACTATAATTATGATTTATTTTAAAAATGATTCCAGGTTTGGTCAATACAAATAATTCTGAATCGTTATACCTAAGCATTCCATGGACACATTCCAACTCTGTAAATGTCAAACCATGATGGTCACAACCCATTGAGGCTCATGGCATTTGCCTTGCCAAACATTTTAATAGTTAAGAATGCTGAACATTTTGCCAAACCAGGTATTAGGATGGATTGTTGCAAAATGAAGTTAAATATAAATGTGTAAACATGGATTTTACTTCCCCTCTCTATTCCTTTTCATAGAATTAAAGGCTATATCAGTAATACTGACTAGAACTCTAGACTCTTAGTGCTGTAACATTAGAATTGTTTTAGTTTTAAAGATTTCATATCAAATGTTTTCCCTGATAGGTGGATGATGATACATAATTGGGTTGTGGGGGTGGAGGTGAGAGAAGAATGGAGGAACATTAGATTACGAAGAGGGAAATGAGAGGGGGAGGTGGTGGGGGGTATGAAAAATGGTGGAATGAGATAGACATCATTACCCTATGGACATGTATGATTACATGGATGGAATGAATGTACATCATGCACAAGCATAGAAATGAAAAGTTGTACCCCATGTGTGTACAATGAATCACAAGGAAGTCTGTAAAAATTTTAAAGAAAGATTTCATATGGAAACTATGTTTTCCCCCATAACTTATGGTGTCATCAAATTCTGACAAACATTGTTTCTTAGAAAAAACTTTATGACAAATACTTCTAGAAGTCTGAAGCAGAGCAAATGTGTAAGAAAGGGCATGAAATTTTATATGTGTGAGTAAATATTAACAAAAATGAAGAGAATATAGCTTTAGTAGCGAACTGTTCCAAATGCAATGATCTGCATTGTGTAAGAGCCTTATATAGTCTCAAGAAAATAGTAGATTACAGTGGATTTGTCAATAGTAGCATGAATCAAATTTTTTTTTTAAGCTAAAACATTGAGGCTGAACAAAGGAACGTTCCTTGGGAATACCAAGATGAGGCCAAAAATACATCTGCTAAATTTATTTTGTGGTGAAATCAGATTTGGACCTTGATTATAGAAGAAAACAATTATGGAAGTTTGGCTCAGTCTTCAATTTGCTGATTGAGTGCTTTGGAATTAAATACAACAAGATTAAATGTTGTCATCACTATAAAAATACTTACAGACCTTAGCTTTGAGCAGATTCTATTCATTTAAGAAAATGCTGTAAAGTTAGAGACACACAAGCAAATTCTTAATGGAAAGAGCCAGAGAACTCTGACTGAGGGACAAGTTGTCTCTTCTGTTAATTGTGTGCTATTACATTCATTACAATATTTTCTAATTACCTGTTTGCTTTCAATGACCAACTTATGAATATAATTATCCCAGAGAAGATACAAAAGATATGAAATTCCTTAAATATTCTATGGATGGCACCAACTAAAGAAAATGAGTTTGAGGCTATTTTTTGAAAGAACTCTGTAGATTGATGAAGAAAGCATAGTAGGAATCCCATAAATGTCAATAGTGATGGTCACACACCATTGAGGCACACTGAAGTAGAATTGCCAAACATTTTAAAAGAGTCAGGAATGTAATAGTTCTAATCCCTGAAAATTCAGACTATTAGTACCAGACAATGTAATTAAATTGGGAAGTTTATTTTTTCCCCCAATTTCTGAAGTTTGTTGGGTTCATGCTGAAACACACTGGCCATTTAACAAGTTTAACAATAACACAAGGAGACAGGCAATAAAGAGGTAACAAATAAATTAGCAAGATAATAGTAGATTATGATAAGATTTAAGAAATTAAAAGAGTGATGTCATAGAGAGTGATGAGGTATTCAGCTGGGTGATCAGGGAAGCACTTTCTGAAAAGCTGTTGTTTGACCTGATTCCTGATGAGTGAGAAGAACCTGATCATGCACAGCTACTGAGAGAATGTCTCAGACCTAAGACTGTGCATTGGGAAAATGTTGTATTTGAGGAAAAGAAAAGGGGACTGGGGCATTTGAGAATTGAGGTATGATCACAATAATGCGTCTATTTGTCCCTGAATAATATACCATAAAAGAGTCTTTAAATTCACACAAACTTTATAAAAGATTATCATTTTTAATAATTCACAACTTTTAAACATGTAAGATTTTTCTAAACTTAATTGCTTTTCTCTGTTGGGATCCTGAGGTTACTTTCAATGTGGATATATTATAAATGATGCTGCAATGAGTATATTCCTGTATATAACTTTTTGCTTTTGTTGTATTATTTCTTTAGTGTTAAATAATTGAATATGTTCATGACTTTTTAGGCTAATAAAAAGAATTTTACCGTATTTCCCAAAAATATTAGTGGTCATTCAGATTGCTATGAATTCCTAATAACTACAGGGTTAACCATATTTCCATATGAAATGTGGGGAGAAGTTGATAAGGATTTGTATCTTCTTTTCTTTTAACAACATAAATGATAGATGCTCCTTCATAAAGCCTCAGAAGATAAAGGCAGAAACCCAAAATGATAATCTCATCAAGGTATAAGCATTAGTAGGTGTACGTATTTGCTCTCTCTACCTTTGTCTTTTTCGCTGTGTGCATGGGTGTGTGTGTAAGTATGCTGGTCTGTTTGTCTTTCTTTACTTGTTGGTGATCATAAAATTTGTTTTTATATACTCAAATTAATATAAAGTTTACCATGTTTGGGTTTATATCCAAATGTGGATTACTTAGGGACAGAAAATATCTCTTGTATCTTTTTGTTTCTCAAAGAAACTAGCTCAGTGTTGAACAGAAAGTTTAAGAGAATCACCAGATTTTGAAGTTCAATGTTAGAAATTAATAGATTCACTCAACTTATTTTGTGAATGGGAAAATGGATCTGGACACACTCTGATTTCTCCTAAAGTCACATGGCAGTTCATGGTGAGTTGAAATGAGTACAGAGAGTGTGCACCACCTGATTTAGCATTCTAAAAGCATTTCTTGAGATTAGTTTTTATATATATACACATATATTCTGACCCTCCAGAACCGACAGTTGAGCTGTTGTATGCATTGCTAAGGGGTACCATTGTCTCCTTGGGCTTTCTTTCTCCTTTTTTGGATTTCTTAGAGTTGTATTGAGGTGGAATTCATGTAACAGTTAAGCACTTTAAAGGACATAATTCAGTACCTTTAGTGCACTCACAATGTTGTATAGCTATGAGTCTCTCTGGTTTCAAAACTTTTTCATCATCCCAGAATAACTCCCTGCTGTGCCAGTCTGTTAAGTAATCACTTCCCTGTCCCAATCCCACATCCTCTGGCAAACAGTAATATGTTTCCTATGGATTGGTCTTTCTAGATATTTCGTATGAAATGATTCATATGGTATGTGATGCTTTGTACATGGTTTCTCTGATTTAGTGTAGTTCAAGGTTTACCCATGTTACAGCATACATCTCATTCCTTTCTATGGTGTAATGATATTCTGTTGTATACAACAATTTGTTTATCCACTCATTTATCAATAGACATTTTACTGTAGGATTTTAACAAATCTAGTGTGTGTTTATCCGCTCTGAGCTTGAAAGTTTCAAGCCAAATGATTTCCAATTTAATTCTAGTTTAGATTGAGTATAATTTAACATTTCCTTACTATTTTATCCTTCTTAAATTGATGAGTTGATGTTTCATACTGCAATATGTTTTCTTATCACTTTTTTAACTAATTCCAAGCATTTCCATTTTTGAGAGTGTTGTCACCATGTAGAACCTTTGACTTCTATTTATATATATCTTTTAATTAACTTTTGACTTTCATCTTCCACTAAGACTTTGTGAAATATATTCCTGAGTAAATGCCTCTTAATGTGCTAGGCTGAAAATAGCCACTTATACCTCCCAGATATCCATGTCCTAATCTCCCAAGTCCAGGAATCTTACCTAATGTATCAAAAGGAACTTTGCAGCTAGGTTAAGTATTTCAAGATGTATTATCCTGAATTACCCCATGGACCAGAGGTAATCACAAATGTCTTACAAGAAACTGAGCCAAGCCATCTGAGTCTGGAGTCACAAAAGGAAGGCAACATTTAGGAATTAAAAGAGATGAGGAAATGGACTTTCCCCAACATTTCTAGAAGGTGTGCAGCCCTACAAACAATTGGATGCCAGGCTCCTAACCTCTAGAACTGTAAAACAATAAAATTCATGTTGTTTCAAGCTACTAAATTTGTGGTATTTTCTGAGAGAGCAATAGGGAACTAATATACTTTACTCAAGAGATGCAATTTTAAACTCACCACTAAAGTTTTATAGCAACCATATGCATGAATGTAAATATATTCACATTTGACATATATTATCAACAGTGTTCATTAATTTGTCAATATTGGCTGCTCAGCATAGCTTCTAAATGAAAATACAGAGCTAGATAAAGTTTGTCACAAGGAATAAAATAGATAACTAGCGAGATTTTGTTTGCTTTGGCATTTAATAAAACTCTAAACAATTAGAAAGTGCTTTCAAATATGTTTAAACATTAAGTTCTTTGGAATCTTTAAAGGCTAAGTATGTATTCCTTAATAGTAATACATACATTTTTTATAATATTGTGTTTCAAAATGTTCATGCCCAATATCTCTTTCTCTGTTCAAATCTTTATGTCACTTGAGACAAATATAGAAGATGTGAATTAATATTCTGAACTTTCACATTGGACTCTGTAAGGAAAAACTGGAACTCAATAAAACGGTAACACTTATTTTCTTTACAGAATGAAAAAACAATACAACTTATTAAGAAGCAGTTTGCAAAGGTTAAGAGTTCACTGGTTATAAAAGTAAAACTCCAATCTCTTTTACTATGAGGTTTTCTGAATTTGCCCCTAAGTCATAGTTATTTTTCGTATCTTTTAATGAACTGAGCAGTCACCATGAATGCACCTGTAAACACAGGAGCTTCTTGAATCTCCTTTTCACTACCTCAGAGGCAGCTGCTTCTCAGTGATGTCATGTTTCCTTCCTGATCTTGGGAATGGCATTTAAAAAAATCATTTCCAGAGACTAAAATGGCCCAGCTCTGAGTCTCGAGTCATACTACCAAAATAGTTTATTAAGCTGTACTTTTCAGCTTAGTTACATCATAATGAATCAGTCCCTGGACTGTGTTGATGACTTTCCCCAACTTTATCAGTTTCAGTATAAATGTGTACCTGCCAAAGGCATTAGGAGGGGACTAAGGAAATCCTATAGGAGAACAATTGCAGGAAATTGACACAGCCATGAAGAAGTCTGGAAAAATTAAGTTAGAAGAAAGTAGGGCTTGGCTTATTGCCATTTTTGGAACAAGAAAAGAATTGCAGTCAGGGAAAGCTTTAGAAAACTAAACATAAAACTTACAATAAGCACTGCTATATGTAAAGTGCACTGAAATAGAGGTTAGTAATTTGAGAAACAGAGATAATGGTAGAAAATTACTTTTTTGAAAGGGGTTAGTAGTAACCCTTCTACATTTTGGACCTGATTTTTTTTACTTTCTTCTTCTTTTTTTTTTAAGTCCTTTTTAAAACAAAGATTTCCCTGGTCTTGGGACCAAGTGATGGACAAGCTTCTCAAGATAGAGCTGATTCACTGAACTGAAGAATCAGAGAAAGGAAAGGTTTGTTTTCCTTAAACATCTGCAAGGAAATATGTTGTTAAATATTTGTAGGCTTAGGGAGCAGTTTACAAATACAAATCTTAGATAAATAAATGAAATGTGTTAGGATCTGGTAACTTGGAAAAAATGACCTCATGTAGGGTATGACACGACAGGAAATAAGTGTTACATTTATTTGAAAGGAAATTCAGCAATGATTATTTTGCCCTCACCTCGTGTATCAAATGCCTGCATCCAAAATCAATTAGGGAAATGAATAGCAACGAAGGAAGACTTTTTTGTATGACTGGATGAGGCACGTGAGACTAGATCATGCCTAAATTTATTCTTGTGTTGCAAAAATCTCTTTGTTACTTTTGTCTGTTAATTTGGAACCATTTTCTTGCTGATTGGAGAAGATTATATTAACTTCATCTTGGTAGAGTCATTCGAGATTAGCTTATTTCTCTTAGCATGATATTCTCCACTTCCATCCATTTATTTGCAAATGCCATAAAATTATTCTTTTTTTATGGGCGAATAATATTCCATTGTGCTTGTATACCACAGTTTCTTTATCCATTCATCTGTTGAGGGGCATCTAGGTTGGTTCCACAATCTAGCTATTGTGAATGATGATACATATTGGGGTTGGTGGGGTGGGGAGTAAGAGAAGAATGGAGGAACTTTAGATTAAGTAGAGGGAAATGAGAGGGAGGAGGGGACGAGGGTATGAAAGATGGTGGAATGAGGCAGACATCATCATCCTATTTACATGTATGATTGCACAAATGGTAGTATGAATCTACATCATGCACAACCACAGAAATGAAAAGTTGTAGCCCATTTTGTGTACAATGAATTAAAATGAAGTCTGTAAACATAAAAATTAAATAAATAATAAAAGTCATTTGATATGTTAAATCAGAGAGACTGGTAACTTCGTGAATTTCCAGTCGGAAGACAGTTTCAGGATACTCTAACATTTCTCTCATGACACAGTTAGGAAGGTGAAACTTTTAAGAAGGTGAACAATTAAATGGTTTATCTGAAGTCACACATCATTAGATACCAAGTTTCCTGATTCCCAATTCAGTGCTGCCATAGAGGGCTCATGGGATCAATAAATTCTTACCTTTATTAGTTAACCTTTGAACCCTGTGCTCAAAGAATATTAATCAAATGCTCCTCCAATGTATGGTAAAAGTACATGCTTCATGTTAAGTAGACAATTATTAAATCTCCATATGTAGAAAAAGAAAAAGTGCTGTGATAGCTCCATGTTGGGAACGTGGCATGGTCTTTTTCTCAACTGAGCAAATGCTGACCATAATCTCCTGCCACTTAGGACCATGAGGCAGTCACCTGTATCACCTGATCCTTTGATAAGCTAGATCTTCCATTATCTGAGCCTTTAATGAGATTTTTAAGCATAAATAACACAGGCAAAGAGAAAAGTCAAATCTGAGGTTAAAGAACCCTATGATGTGTTAGGTTCAACTGGCTGCCCCAGGCAAGAAGACAGAGCAAAGTCATCTTTCTAAGACCATCTTCCTTCTTTCAGTTTCAAGTTCTTCATCTAAAATATCACACTACTAGGGCTAGCTTGAATAGTATTGTGAGGAGAAGTCTTGCAGGCAAAGCTCCTGGTACAGTCCGAGAACATAGGAAGCTCTTAAATATCAGTAATAATGATGCTGACAAAGAAGATGAGAAGAATCTGAAAGTTCTGTTCCAGATACTAAAAGGAGACTTCACAATCCTGGACCATAATATAATCTTTTATTTTATTTTTTAAATGTTTTATTTGTTCTAATTTGTTGTGCATGACAGTAGAATGCATTTATGCATTTTGATTGATCATACATAAATGGAGTGTAATTTCTTATTTTTTGATTGTACATATTGTAGGGTCACATCAATCATGCAGTCATACATGTATATAAGGCAATAATAATAATGTCTGTTTCAGTCTACTATCCTTCCTAGCCCTATACCCCTTCCCCTCCCTTCACTCCCTCTATTTTTCCCTATCCCTCACTTATTGTGAATTAGCATTTGCATATCAGAGAAAACATTCAGCCTTGGTTTACCCCTTTATATGGAAGGCATGTCTTAAAGTACAGAAAAATATCCATTGTCTATATATTGACTAAGGCAGATTTTGCCCAAATGTGGAGAGCAATCAACTTGAGATAAAGGTCATCATATGTGCCTAAAATAGTTATTTTTGTTGTTAAAGAAACACCATTTGCTATACATATATTTGAGAAAATAATATATGATAATCAAAGAACATGACTTGTATTTTTATACAAATAACAAGGTAACTTGTTAACTTTTATTTGTATAAAAGGTGAGTTACTGTCCGGCAGGTGGGCCAGCAGAGCAAACTTTCCAAAAGTTCATGGATCTCAAAAGTCCACTTCTTTGAAAGCCTTCCATGAGTCATAGTTACTACCTAGATCCCTGTATCCAAACACTTGGGGAATTTTTTTCAGAATACTGTTTTCACCCACCCACCAAATTTAAGTCTTTAAGACTAAGGCCTGGATAAAAGCATGCAAAAAGCAAAGTTTCCAAGAGATTTTGTTGCAGATCTTGAGCAAGAACTCTACTTTTCAGACTTTCACAAAAGATTTGTGGTCCTAAAAAAACATGGGGATAGGAGTTAGTTTCTACTGTCTGAATGCTAAGTATAGTTCTAGAAAGTTCTGTTTTGAGGAGAATATCAATTCTGCAGCTTTAAAACTTGAGTTAACTGCAAAATGAATTATAAGATGATTAAATGGCTTTTCTACAGAATAAATTGATAATTATTCTTTTATGTGTCAAAGCATATCAAATTTTTGGTTTTGGTAGAAATGACGTTGAGCATGGTAGTAAGTTCAAGATGACATGCAATTTAAGGCCATTCCTGGAAAGTCCCACTCATATCGTGTGATCAGTAGAAAGAAGAATATTTAACTTCCTGTTTGGCATGGCAACAAGGCACATGTACTACAGTAAATTTTTTATATATTTATTTAAGGCTCATTTTATTCTAAAAAAGATTAGAAATGATATGCAAAATTTTCATCTGTAAATTGAAGAAAAGGAAGTCTGGGACACAACCCTTTTTTATGCCGTATTCCTTTGATAGTTGATTTGCCAAGGTTCATTACTGTTCACTGAAATTCCTTTGCTGTTCTAAATCTAAAAACCTTTGGATTGCTATCTACATTCTTTCTTTTAGGATCTCACTATCTCATAGCTGGAGACAAATGACTCCCAGATTTACACCTTTTATCCCAAACTCTCCATTGAGTGCTTGAGATTTCCACTTGCACATCTAGTAGGCAAATCAAACTCAGTAGACCAAGATGGATTTCTCTATTCCTTACCTCACTCACCTTAAAATATTCCTTTTCTAGTCTTCCCATTTCATTTGCTCTTTCTAAAACTCTCTTAGCAAAAGTGAGGTGCTAAGCAACTCAGTGAGGCCCTGTCTCTTCATAAACTACAAAATAGGGCTGGGGATGTGACTCATTGGTTGAGTGCCCCTGAGTTCAATCCCTGGTCCAAAAAAAAAAAAGTAAATGCTTTCTAATATGCCTCTTTGTAATGCTATATATATTTATTATTTTTTATTGTTCTCACTGAATCCTCTATTTCGTGTGAGGACATGCTTAATCATGCCAGCCTTAGTTCTGCCAGCCCTGATAGTTTTAAGGAATGCAGCTCCTGAGCTGAAGCAATATTTCTGTAGTTCCATGTGACCACAAGGTAAAATGTGAATAGAGATCATTGTCAGATGGAGCAGGGACTAGGTCTTGTACTTTCCAAATCATATTTTAAAGAGTTCAGAGTTTATCCTGAAAGCAATAAGAACACAACTGACCCTCACTTAATGACCTTTACCTCTTCTTAAAAATCCTACTACTAAATGAAGAGTCATTAAATAATAAAAAATTCAAAACCCATTACTTTTAATGGGAAATGTTACTGTGTGTTCCACCCAAAATCAAGGCACACGATTCTCACATATCGAAAAATATATATCACTTGACCAATAAAAACAAATTGCTATGAGTAAGAAACAAGATTTAGAAGTTATTTAGTCTGGGCATTTAATATCCTGAAGATTTATTGGACTTGCTAAAGAAAGACGACTCAGTTGTGAGCAGCGGAGGAGAGTGTAAGGAAGAATTTGGGGAAAGGGGCACAAGGTATCTTGTCCCCAAGATGCACTAAAAATACAAAGTACACATCTACACACAGCGTTAAGCTAAAGTAGAGGCAAACATGAAAATAGTGCATGTTTTCAACAGACTGAAGAACTAGTGCTGCTCATTATAGTCGTTTGGCATACACAAGCAAAATGGCATGGTTTAGATTCATCCAAACATTGCATTTACATCAAAATTGCCCTTTTGTGTCAAATAAATTCATAAAAGTGGTTTTGAAATTTTAAAAGGCTAAGTATTTAAGGTTTAATGTTGTACAATTTCTAATACTGAAAAGTGTTTTCTGTAAAACAGCCAAACACTTCAAGAGTCATGATGGAAAACAGTAATTCACAGTCATTGTGGGATATAAATCTTTAACAGTGAGGGAGGATATTGAACAAGCATAATCAGATTTGGCTGTTTTGAGTAGAATCGATTGTAGACAAGCATTTTGTTACTGAAAGAAGTGAGATTGAGAGTTAATGGATGGTAGAGTTTGTTAGCAGATAATTGAGAAGAGACTTGCTGATTGTGTGAAAACAGGAAATGTTGAGAGAATTCTCAACTTAAGCAACTTTATGGGTAATAGCGTGCTCACTGAGAGCAGCAGTACATGAACAAACAGCATAAGGTTAGGGAGAGAGAACAAAGTCAACTTCATACCTGTTGGTTTTGAAATCTTTATTGCAAATCTATATGGTGATGCCAAATTGGTAGTTTCATGAGTTTGGAGCTCAGGAGTGAGATCTTGGCCAGATCTAGAACCTTGACAGTTCTTATCAAGTGATATTTGCAGCCAAATGACTGCATGGGATTTTCTATAGAGAGAGAATAAAGGAGATGCAGAGGCGAACCCAAGGTCACCAAGTTTTAAAAGATGGGTGAAGTAGAGTTCACAAAGCACATATGCTAGAGATAGAGGGAAACCAAGAGTGTGGGGTCACTGAAGCTAAGGAAAGACAGTTTTCCAAAAAGAAATGGTCAAATATTGAATGGTCAGATAAAATAAGACTCAAAAATATCTATTGAATCAAGCAGCAAGAGACTTGCACATTATATTGAAAATAATCTCGACAGGATAGTTGAGGGAAGAAGCTATTTGGAATGTGTTGGGTAATGTGTTAAGTTTAAAAGAAACTTGAGAGGATCACCAGGGATAGCTGACTCCTTTAATATGAAAGTCAGAATACTTGTATTCAGAACTCCACTGGGGAAGTCTCGCGATGCCTATTGCCTCTCTACAAACCCCTTAAATGCACAATGAGAGATGAAAGCAGCTCTTACATTAACTACTCCCTCTATTTTTTTTTCTAAGAGTAGCTAAAGTGGATTTTCTTTTACTGAATTTACTTTAGAAAATTAATTTGACTGTCACGATGTACATTTTTGTATTGATTTAACAAAGCATTTGGCATGACTGGCAAAAACTTTCTCTTGGCAAATAGGTCCCCTCTTCTCACAGCATTGCATAAGTTGTTCTTGGGAACACCAGAAACTTTTCACTCATTTAAACTCATGTTGATGGTCATTGGACAGAATTGCAGCAAGGATTCCAAGTATTTTCTAAAGCAATTTCAAACAGCACCAGGAAAGACAGAAATTGCAGTCGTAATTTTGTTTTTCTCCCACACTTATTATTTTGATTGGTGTTAATGTTGGAGATTGTATTTCTATATTTATAATGAATATGATAAATGTAATTTATATATTACTTTACAATTTGAAAAATATTTTTAATGATCCTATTTTATTTGATTCTTTCAACAACCAAGTGAAGTACATATTAATTTAAGTAATTTCTCCAGAAGTTTTCCTCTTAGTATGTAGAATCAGAATGAAAATGAAAGTTTGAGATGGGTTTCTCCCTTCTGATGTCCAATTTTGGAACAATGAATATTTGTTTATATGTCTATACATTTATTTAGATCCTATCTCCTAAGTAGAATTTTACATGGCTCTAAAAGTTGCAAATAACACCAAAATGAGTAAGAAAGAATAAAAAGAAAAATAAAGATTAATGGAGCAGGAGCCCTTTATGAAACCTAAGTGAATTTTCTCACAAGTATGAATGTATAAACAACTTCATTAAATGATAGTACATGCCCATTATACTGATGATGGTCTCATCATTCCACAAGAATAACCACTGTTTTTACTTGTATCATGATAGTTGTTTTTGAATTTCATATACATGGCCTTATACAATTGTATCTGATCACTTCTACTCAAAAGTGTATCTGTGAGATTCACCTATATTTTTCTAGCAGATGTTTGGATTTTTCTTTCATTGATTTATGATATTTTGCTATATGAATACACCATAATTAATTTATATATTCTACTGTTGTTGAAAAAATTTAGTTGTTCACATTTTGGGCTATTACAGTGATTTTTTTCTTGAGATATTACAAGTAAAGCTGTTGTGGATCTTTTTGTTCATGAGCTTTGGTAGATGAAACACTTGTTTTTGTTGAGTACACTCCCAGAAGTAGATATTGGCATATTTTATCTTTCATGGATTCTGCCAACTAACTTTTCAAAGTTGTTGTAAACAATTATACTTTGATCAACAGTATAAAAGAATTCTCATTACTCATATCCTCTCTTTAAAATTTTGTGTTTTTAGTCTTAACAGACATTTTAATGGGTGACCTTGGTATCTTTTGCCTTTAATTTGCATTTCTCTGATGGTTAATGATGTTGAGCATATTCTCATGTTTAGTGGTCATTTTGATATCTTCTTTTGTGAATTATTTAAGTCTTTTGTTCAAGTTTTGAAAGAGTTGCTTGTTAGATATATACAGTAGAAATATTTTCTCCTTGTTGAGCTTGTCTTCCATTCTCTTAATAGTATCTTTTGATGAACGGAAAGTTAAATTTTAGTGAGGTTCAGCTTATTAATCTGTCTTTTTAATTCTACTGTTTTTAGTGTCCTTTTTAAGACATTTTACACTAGTGTCAATGTCATGTAGACATTCTAATTTGGGGGTGAGGGTATCAGGGATTGAACTCAGGGGTACTCAACCACCAGACTACATCCCCTACAGCCCTATTTTTTTGTGTTTTGTTAGAGACAGGCTCTCACTGAGTTGCTTAGCACCTCGCTTTTGCTGACCCTGGCTTTGAACTCTAGATTCTCTTGCCTCAGATTCCCGAGCCACTGTGATTATAGGCATGCATCACCAAGCCCGGCCAGATATTCTAAAAATTTTAAGCCACATATTTGACCTCTAAAAATTGTTTCAACAGCCAAACAAGAAGAGAAACAACCAAATACATAGTTCATAATATTCATATGGAATATGAATAGCTATTCAGGAAATATCCTGATATTAAGCAGACCTCCTTGTCTGAACATGGAATTTGATATTTCAGAACAATATACTATAATCATCAATCATAAATAGTCAGAACTTGAAAAGTCTAATTTACATTTATTTCTTTAAAAACTAGGGTCAGGGTGATATCAAACATCCTGTTTTTTGCTAAGCCCCTTAAATTGTGTGCTGTCCATAGGTCAGAAGTAACACCTTTTGATGTTATATGGTACTTGCTTCTTACTTTTAAGAAATAAATGAGAATCCCTTTAAATTCCTACCTCAGTTCTTATTTCGATCACTTTGTTTCAATGGCAACCATTGAGTTTGCTGTGTAAAAATATTATTTATTCTTTATCACAAGAAATGCATGTTTGCTGTAGGACTTTTGTAAAATTTAAAAAAGGAAAATAAAATACTAAAAATTACTCATAATCCCAAAGCTCAGAGACAACCTCTGATGTTTGAAATGTTTCTTTATAGTCATTTTCTGTGCATGCCATATAAATACCTACAATAAAAATTTTTCAGTGTGCCCATAGGTGGTATAGCTTAGCGGTTAAGAGAGACACTTGAACTAGACCATCTGGGTTCAAATCCCAGCTCAGCTACTCAGTAGCCCCTGTCTCTTCCACCCATGAACACACACATGCACACATGGTAAAATACTTCAGCCTATGCCTTCTCTTAATTGTGGTTTATGCACAGTCTCATCATTTTACAGATGAAGAAATTAAAGCACAGGTAAAAGAGTAGAGGGCAAAGAGGGCTGTTATAGGGAAAGAGGGCTGTTATAAAAAAGTTTATAACATGAATTTTTAAGTGATCCTTTTATTTTTGAATAATTTTAGTTGTACAGAAAATGTACAAAGATAATTCTGAGAAATCCAGTATAGTTCTCACCCAATCTCTCCTGATATTAACCTTTTCATTACTAAGGTACGTTTGTCAAAATTGAAATTAACATTACCTTACTGAGACTTCCTCAATTTTTCCATGATTGTTATTTTTCTGCTCCAAGATCTAATTCAGGACACCACGTTGCATTTAATTGAATGAGATTTTTAAGATCGATAATAATTTGATGTCTAAACTGAAGCAGGGAATGCTAGGGGCAATGAGGTAGTTGCAAGGCTGTGTGGATCGAGGTATTGAGCAGACTGAGCTGTGGGTGTGAGCTGTGGGTGTGAGATGTGGGTGTGATGCGGGGGCTGACTTGCCTAGAACAGGTGGAGTAGCAGGCAGTTAGTAGAAGGCCTTGGAAAACATTATGGATAGGACAAAAAATGAATAGTCAAGCAGAACGGTTGTATTATATGAGTGTTAGGGGAAGACAAAGGAGAAAAGGAGCAAGTGAGTTACAGGAACCTGGGAAAAGAACAGGGAGTCCTAGTCCTTCTTACTTAGACGTGGTCCTAGAAGAGAATGAGAGGCAGAAAACTTACTATGCAAGGGCCACATTGCTCTTTCCATGTTAAGCTCATAACCTATGGGCAATGTCATCATTTACTTACATTATGATCTGTCCTTTGTGCCAGGTGCAACTCTCTCTCTCTCTACAACTCTCTCTCTCTCTTTACACATACACACACACACACACACACACACACACATCACACTTTCTTATCTAATTCCCACAGGAACCTTTTAGGTAGGTCCTACCATTTCAGCAAAGGAAAGTCAGGTTCACAAAGGTCATATGATTTTCATAAGGTCAAACTATCAATAGGTGGTGAAGTTCAAAACTGAACCAATGTCTGATTGACTCCAGAGCCTGTACTATACTATTTAACCTAAAATTATCTTAATTATTCTTTATCAGAGCACAGAGTGTAATTCTCTTCTTTCTTCAAGCAGATTGCTAAATGCTAGATGATTGGATTTCATTTGTCATGTTTCAAAAGAATCCACTCAGGATGCTGATGTCTTGCAACCCTCCTCTGAGGCTCCATAGGAAGTCTCCATTCTCTCATGGACACTGGTTGCATGGTAAGGAAGGCCACCCTCAAGGGGATCAGTCATTTAAGTAATGTGTAGGTTGGACCTTGTGCGTTAATTATATATTTCCAAACTTCAACTTATTTAGGGAGTTCAATCATGACTTATATTGCTGTTTAGAGTTTTGTATCGCAGTTTGTTTTGGATCCAGAGCTAGAATAAAGACAGATAACTTGAGAAGTGGCAAGAAGAACACACTAATGGTGGCTTCAGGGATTTTCAGTGGCAACTGAGAGGAAAAGGAAGTGGCATAATTTTCTTTTCCTGCTTTGATGTCCCTTGGAAAATTGGTGTCTCTGAGAAGGGAAATATTTGAGGCAGTGCTTTCCATGACTCTTCCTCTGACCTCTCCCTTCCTTCTTCTCTCTTTCTCTCCATCACTTCTTTCCAGATTTTTAAGCTTTCTGCTGGGCTTTTGGAATAAAATAATATTTATCAAGGATAAATAATATCAGCCTTGACCATGTCATTAACAATTCAGCAACACTGATCTTCAAAACACAGGAGTTGACATTTCCTTGGCTTTCTTTTGACTATGTTAAACATTTTTTATGAGTTGATCTATCTTTAAGTTACAATAGATTGTCTCTCTGCCTTTCATGGTCCTTATACCTCAGTGGCTCAATGAATACTCCCCAAACTCTGAAGTTGATTCCCTCTCTTACAACTGATAACGCATTAGAGTTCCCTAGCGCTGCTTTTGGCCTTCACTCCTTCCCCAGATCAACTCACCAAGCCCACAGCATTGAAACCACTTACATGTGACTGACCAGTCAACTTGTGTCTCCCCTCCCTAAGGCTTCCCCTGATCTCAAGAGTTACATATGTTCTTTTTATTTATTTATTTATTTTTTATTTTTACAGAGTACACTTTGATTCATTGTACAGAAATGAGGTAAAACTTTTCGTTTCTATAGTTGTACACAATGTAGATTCACACCATTCGTATAATCATACATGTATATTGGGTAATAATGTCTGACTCAGTCCACCACCTTTCCTTCCCCTACCCCCTCCTGCCCCATTTCCCTCTACATAATCCAAAGTTCCTCCATTCTTTTATTCCCTCTCCACCCACAACCCCATTATGTGTCATCGTCTACTTATCTGAGAAAACATTTGGCCTTTGGTTTTTTGGGTTTGGCTTATTTCACTTAGTATGATATTCTCTACCTCCATCCATTTACCAGCAAATGCCATAATTTTATTCTTCTTTATTGCTGAGTAGTATTCCATTGTGTGTATATATATATACCACAGTTTCCTTATCCATTCATCAATTGAAGGGCATCTAGGTTGATTCCACAATCTAGCTATTGTGAATTGAGCATCTATAAACATCGATGTGATTTCATCACTATAGTACGCTTCTTTTAAGTCCTTTGGGTATAAACCGAGAAGTGGGATAGCTGGGTCAAATGGTGGGTCCATTCCAAGTTTTTTGAGGAATCTCAATACTGCTTTCTAGAGTGGCTGCACAAATTTGCAACTTGACCAGCAATGTATGAGTGTGCCTTTTTCCCCACCTCCACGCCAACACTTATTATTGCTTGTGTCTTGATAATAGTCATTCTAATCAGAGTTAGATGATATCTTAGGGTGGTTTTGATTTGCATTTCTCTAATTACTAGAGATGATGAGCACTTTTTCATATATTTGTTGTTCACCTGTATACCTTCTTCTGTGAAGTGTCTGCCTGGTTCCTTAGCCCATTTATAGACTGGGTTCTTTGTATTTTTGTGTAAAGTTTTTCAAGTTCTTTATAAATTTTGGAGATTAGTGCTCTGTCTGAAGTATGTGTGGAAAAGATTTTTTCCCACCCTATAGGCTCTCTTTTCACATTATTATTTCCTTTGCTGAGAAAAAAACTTTTTAGTTTGAATCCTTCCCATTTATTGATTCATGCTTTTATTTCTTGCACTCTAGGGGTCTTTTTGAGGAAGTCTTGTCCTAAGCTGTGATGATGAAGATTCAGGCCTACTCTTTCTTCATATAATTATTTCAATAGATGCAGAGAAACATTTGATAAAATACAGCAGCCCCTCATGCTCAAAACACTAGAAAAAATAGGAATAGTAGGAACATACTTCAACATTGTAGATGCTATCTATGCTAAGCCCACAGCCAACATCATTCTTAATGGAGAAAAACTGAAAGTATTCCCTCTAAAAACTGGAAAAAGACAGAGATGCCCTCTTTCAACACTTATATTCAACATTTTGCTTGAAATACTAGCCAGAGCAATTATACAGACCAAAGAAATTAAAGGGATATGAATAGGAAAAGAAGAACTCAAGCTATCACTATTTGCTGATGACATGATTTTATATTTAGAGGATCCAAAAAATTCCAACAGAAAACTTCTAGAACTCATAAATAAATTCAGCAAAATAGCAGAATATAAAATCAATATGCATAAATCTAATGCATTTCTATTCATATGTAGTGAATCCTCTGATAGAGAAATTAGGGAAACTACTCCATTCACAATAGCCTCAAAAAAAAAAAATACTTGGGAATCAATCTAACAAAAGCAGTGAAAGACCTCTACAATGAAAACTACAGAACACTAAAGAAAGAAATTAAAGAAAACCTTAGAAGATGGAAAGACCTCCCATGTTTCTGAACAGGCAGAATTAATATTTCTAAAATGACCATACTTCCAATGGCGCAATAAAGATTTAACAATTCCAATTAAAATCCCAATGACATTCCTCATAGAAATAGAGAAAGCAATCATGAAATTCATCTGTAAGAACAAAAGACCAGAATAGCAAAGCAATCCTGGGCAGAAAGAGTGATGCAGGAGGTATCACAGTACCAGACCTTAAACTCTACTACAAAGCAATAGTAACAAAAATGGCATAGTTTTGGCACAAAAATAGACAGGTAGACCATTGGTACAGAATAGAAGACACAGAGACCCACCCACGTAAGAACAGTTATCTCATACTAGACAAAGGCACCAAAAAACATAAAATGAAAAGATAGCCTGTTCAACAAATGGTGCTGGGAAAACTGGAAATCCATATGCATTAAAATGAAATTATACCCCTATCTCTCATCCTGTACAAACTCAACTCTAAATGGATCAAGGATCTAGGAATTAGACCAGAGACCCTTCACTAAGTAGAAGAAAAAGTAGGCCTGAATCTTCAACATATGTTCTTTAATTAACATCTCTTCTTGAAAGCCTCAGAGTCAGCTCTACTTTACCACATCCAAAACTAAATTCTTGTGAACTCAAAACTTTTTTCTTACTCAAATCTTTCCCATCACACTAAATAGCAACAAATTACAGTTATTTGCTAAGGCCCCCATTGTAGAAGTTGTCATTGGTCTTTTGAGTTCTCTCATGTCCCACTTCAATACATAATCAAGTGCCATTGCCTCTACCTCCAACTGACCACTTCTCACCACTGTAATGCAAATCACCATATAGTCCATTCTTTTTTTTTTTTTTTTTTTTTTTTTTGCAGTGCTGGGGATTGAACCCAGGGCCTTGGGCTTGCCAGGCAAGTACTCTACCAACTGAGCTATGTCCCCAGCCCTTAGTCCATTCTTGAATATAGGAAAATCTCTTCTACCAGGACTCTCTGCTTCCATTCTTGTCCACTGATCACATTTTTTTCACACAGTAGTCAATTACCATTTATTTATTTTCTGTTTCTTTTTATTACTTGTTTTTTTTTTATTGTACTGATTATTAAGACAGTGTGGTATGTTCATGTATGCATACATTATGAATCGATTGTGTCCATTCATCTCTATTCTACCTTTGCAGTTACCTTTTCTTTTCCAAATGTATTATTGATGCCTGATAGTTGTACATATTGATGAGATTTGTTTTTACATATTCATATATGCACAAAATATAACAATATAATTTGACCAATATCATTCCCGAGCACTTCCTTCCTCCCTTGCTACCTCCCACCCTAGTCTCTTTTCTCTACTGATATCCTTTGGATTTTAGGAGATTCATCCCACCTTTGTTTACCTTTTTCCTCTCTAGCTTCTGCATATGCGAAAAGCTACAAACCTTAACCTTCTGAGTATGACTTATTTCACTTAACATGATGATCTCTAGTCCCATTCATTTTCCTGAAAATGACACAATCTCATTTTTCTTTACGGCTGAATAAAATGCCATTATGTTTATGTATATTATATTTTCTTCATCCATTCATCCATTGATAGATACCTAGGCTGGTTCTATAGTTTAGCTATTGTGTATGGTGCTGCTATAAACATAGGTATACAGGTATCTCTGTGATAAGATGATTTTATTCATTCAGATAAATAAAGAGAAGTGGTATAGCTGGGTCATATGGTGGCTCCATGACTAGTCTTTTTTTTGAACCAGGGACACTTGGCCACTGAGCCACATCCCAGCCCTATTTTGTATTTTATTTAGAGACAGGGTCTCACTGAGTTGCTTAGGGCCTCACTAAGTTGCTGAGGCTGGCTTTGAACTCGTGATCCTCCTGACTCAGCCTCCCAAGTCGCTTGGATTACAGGCGTGCGCCACCGCGCCCAGCTTCCACGACTAGTCTTTCGAGGAGCAGTCATGCTTGTTTCCATAGTGGTTTTACTAATTTACAGTCCCACAACATTATAAACGTGTTCCTTTAGCTCCACCTCCTCTCCAGCATTTAGTATTATTTGTATTCTTAATGACTGCCATTCTGAGTGATGAGATGAAATCTCAGTGTAGTTTTGATTTTCATTTCCCTAATTGCTAATGATTTTGAACAATTTTTTCATATGTATGTTGGCCATTTACACTACTTCTTTTGAGAAGTGTCTGTTTAGCTAATTTGTTCATTTATTAATTGGGTTATTTGACTTTTTGGGTGTAAAGTTCTTTGAGCACTTGATGTTTTCTAGATATCAATCTTCTGTCAGAAGAGTAGCTAGCAAATGTTTTCTCCTGTTCTGTGGGTTTTCTTTTCACATTCCTAATTATTTCCTTTGCTGTGAAGAAACTTTTTTATTTGATGCTGTCCCATTTATTAACTCTTGGCATTATCTCCTAAACTTTAGGTGTCCTATTGAGAAAGTTGTTGCCTGTGCCTAAAAATTTGAGTGTTGACCCTACATTTTCTTCTAGGAATTGCATAGTATCTGATATATTTCTGAGGACTTTGATCCATTTTGCATTGATTTTTGTTTGGGGTGAGAGATAAGGGTCCAGTTTCATTCTTCTACATATGGATAGCCAGTTGTTCCAACATTATTTGTTTAAAAGATGTCTTTTCTCTTGGGGCTGGGGATATAGCTCAATTGGTAAAGTACTTGCCTTGCAAGCACAAGGCCCTGGGTTTGTTCCCTAGCACTGCAAAAACAAACAAAAAAAGGTGTCTTTTCTCTAATATATGTTATTGGCAGATTTGTCAAGGATCAGATGACTGTATCTGTGTGGCTTGTCTCTGTGTTTTCTATTCTATTCCATTTCTAAGTATTAATTTGGTTTTTCCTCCCTTTTTCTTTTGGTTAATTTGGCCAAGGTCTTATCAATCGTGTTTATCTTTTCAAAGAACCAACTCTTTGTTTCATCAATCCTTTGTACATATATTTTTTTAAATTTTGTGTTCCTGGATTTTGACTTAGGTCTTATTTCCTTCCTTCTACTCAATTTGAAATTGATTCTTCTTTTTCAAGGACGTTGAGATGCATCATTAGGTTGTTTATTTGTGATCTTTTTGATTTTCTTATGTAGGCACTCATAGCTATAAACTTTCCTCATAGAACTGCCTTCATAGTGTCCCAGAAGTCCTTGTATGTTGTATCACTATTCTCAATAGAGGCTAAGAATTTTTTAATTTCTCCTTTGTTTTCTTATATCACCCATTCATCATTTAAAAGTGCAATCTCCAAGTGTTTATATAGTATCTATCAGGCTTTGTCATGTTGATATCTAATTTCATGTTGATTTCTAATTTTATTCCATTATGATCTGAAAATGCAAAGAATTATTTTGATTTTTTATTTGTAAAAGTTGCTTTGTGACCTAGGATATGATATGTTTTGGAGAAGCATCCATAAATTGCTGAGAATAAAATGTATTCAGCTTTTCTTGGATGAAATATTCTATATTTTTGCATTTGATTTATATTTTTCAGGCTTCATTTATAATATTTTTCAGGCCCAAAGAGTCTTTACTGGTTTATGTCTGGATTACCTGTCTAATGGGGAGAGAGGTATGTTGCAATCACCCAGTATTATTGTACTGGGGTCTATCTGGGCCTTAAATTTGAGCAGTGTCTCTTTTATGGAATTAGTTGTACCTGCATTTGGGACATAAATATTTATTACTATTATATCTTCTTGTTTCATTGTTCCCTTTACCAGTACAAAGTGACTTTCTTTGTCTCTTCTGATTAATTTTGGTGTTAAATTGGCTTTGTCAGACATGAGAGTAGCTATCTCTGCTTGTTTTCAGGCTCCATTTGGTATATCAATTTCCTTCCTTTTATATTCATTCTATGGTTGTCTTTGCCTGCAAGGTAAGTTTCTTGCAAACACCATTATCATTTAGTCTTGTTTTTATAATCTGTTCCGCAAGACTACATCTTTTAATTGAAGAGTTGAGACAATTTCAAGGTTATTGTGGAGACATGTTTATTATTTCCTGCCATTTTGATTTATTTATCATGTTTATTTTGGTCCTGTTTTTATTTTGCTTGGCTACTCTTCAAATGATATTTGATAGAAATTATAGTTCTTTTATGAGCTCTGAAGTTTGTTTTTTATTTCTTCTGTGCATAGTATTTCTTTAAGTAAGTTCTGGAGTGCCAGTTCAGTAGTCATGAATTCTTTCAGGTTTTGCTTATCTTGAAAGGTTTTTACTTCAACTTCAATTTTGAATGAAAGCTTTGCTGGATAGCACTCTTGGTTAACAGTTATTTTCTTTCAGAACTTGGAATACATTGTTCCAAACCCTCTGGCTTATACAGTTTGTGATGAAAAATCAGGAGTGATTCTGATTGGTTTGTCTCTAAAGGTAACCTGACATTTTTCTCTGGAGGATTTTAAAATTCTATCCTTGCTCTGTATGTTAGGCATTTTAGTTATAATGTGTCATGGAGAGTTTTTTTTTGTTTTGTTTTGTTTTTTTAAATCTTATCTACTTCTAAATACATTCTGTATCTGAATGTCCATCTCATTCTGAAGGTTTGGAAATTTTCTGTTATTATTTCCCTGAAGATTTTATCAATTTCATTAGCCCACATCTCAAAGCCCTCCTCAATTTCAATGATTCTTAAATTTGGTCTCTTCATGTTGTCCCAGAGTCTTGATCATTGTTACTTATTTTTTTTTCTTTAATACTATCTGAATGTTCAAGGTTGACCACTTTGTCTTCCACCTCTGAGATTCTGTCTTCAGCATAATCTATCTTTTAGAGAGATTTTGATTGAACATTTTATAGGATTTATTGTGTCTTTCATTTTCAAGATTCCTGATTGTTTCTTTTTCAGTATTTCTATCTCCTTATTGAATTTATTATTTATATTCTGTACTGCCTTCCTTAATTCATTCAGTTGTTTTTCTGTGTTCTCTTGGAATTCATTGTTGTTTTATAGTGATTCTTTTGAATTCCTTCTCTGATACTGTATCCATTTTAATATATGGGGAGTAATTTTCTGGAATTATGAACTTTAGGAGGCATTTTATTAGCTTGATTTTTCATATTTCTTGTATTCATGTGTTGGGTTTTATGCATCTGTGGGAAGGAATTTCTCTTCTACTCTTATGTGTGAACCTTTGTAGGGCACAGTCTTCACTTGTCAAAGTGCTCTATAGTGATCTGGATTGAAATCCCCCCCATAGGCATGGAGTCTACAGTCTTTGTGTTATTTCTGTTTTTGCTACAGTAATGGTTGTAAATAGGTGGGAATTGGGGGCCTGCCTCTAGCTCTTTGTACTTAGGTCCTTATCATTAGTTTGGATTTTCATCTCTTCTATTCTTAGAAATAAAACATAGCTTAAGATTAAGTGTCATTAATTTTTGTGTAGAGCAAAGAGCACTGACTTTTGGTTGAGTTTAGTTCAACAGTAGAGTTTCAACTCTGTGAACTTGCAGTGTCCCTATTGGTTCCCAGAACCTCACAGAATAGGAGGAATCAACCAATAGCAACAACCAATGCAAAAATATACAGCATTAAGCTAAATACTTGGTTCCCACTATGACATCTACAATGTTCACTGCCACAAAAACCAGAAATGGCAGGGTCAGCAATTGCAAGTAGCAATACTATTAAGTAACCATGAATATATCTGGCATTAAAGCAAACATGTTTACTGTATGTTTTTCATACAGTAATAATTGTAACAATATTAATGGTGGGGGCAGGAGTTGTATAAATAAATTATTGCTAAAGATGGTAAGAATACAGATAATTAAGAGAAAAGGAAATGTGATAGGAAGGTAGAAAATAATTCACAATTTCAAAATGTGAACAGAAAGAATGCAGAAGAGATGTAGCTTGTGATAGTTACAAGGAAGGAAGAGAAAAATAGAAATAACAAAGTATGAGAGTGAAAGAGAGAACAACAAAATTTGGCTATTAGCAGAAGAAAAGAGAAAGAGAAACAAGAGAAACAGACAAATGAAAACCAATATTAAATAAAAGCAAAATACACGAATTAAAGACCCTAACCCAAAAGAGACAAGGCAAGAAAAATGACTGCATTTATAAAATGCTAAAAATGAGAGAGAAAAAAAAGAAACAACTATGTATATGTATATATGTCCATGAACAAATCAGTACAGCAAAAACACACATAAAAAAGAAAGCAAAAAGATTCTTAATGAAAAATTAAGAAATCATTTCCACTTGGGTGGTCAAAATTGTCAATGATGGACGCTGTCTGTGCCTGTCTTTCTTTTGGTTTCTTTTTAGGCTATGTACTGAGAGCAAGAGTAAGGGCTGATTGTCATTAATCCCTTCCTCTTTTTGTGTTGCTCACCAAACTGCCAGTGGAGTGGCCTAAGATTGAAGATGGTTCAAATAATTCTCAGCTTCTCTTCTCCTCAGTACAAGGTAGGATAGAATGGGAAGTACCGTCAGTTGGAGTTTTGTCTGCATAGATCAGATCGATGCACTCCTAGTGTGGGGCTGGTGCAGTTTTATGAGTGAAGTTCCAATAGATGGGGCTTAGGTCTAATCAGTCCTCATGGGCTTTCTGGGTTGTTTCTGCTCTAGAGAGATTAGCTCAACATAACCCTAGAGCCTGGCATTTGCTGGGAATCTGGATTTTGGAAACTCCCCAAGAATTCTATTTGTGAGGTGGGAGAGCCAGTCCTTCACCCCCTCTGCTGCCCATAAACTCAACCTTTACAGGCTTCCCAGACTTAGTTCCCCAGTATATTCACACCTACCTCTTCAGATTCCTGACCCACGTCAACTGGTTACACCAGCCAGCAGACTCAAAGTGGGAAGCATGTTGGTCTCCCCTTCCCTTTTCCGACTTGCATCCCCCTGGGTAGAATATTCTCTTTGTCCATTTTGCTCCCATTCTGGTAGTTCCACCATAGGCTACACAAAAGGCATTTGCCAGGACAGTGTAGCTGTGTTTGCTCAGATTCTCTGGCTCCTGCAGCAGTAGCACCCTCAAGATCCTCCTGCCTCAGCTCTCCACAGCCAGTTGGGAAACATGGGGCACTTTTCAAGAACCAGTGAACAGTGTAGCTTCTGGCTCAGCTAAGGGCAGACTGCTTTTCTAAGCTCAGGCTTTTCCATACTGAGTTTCTCTCTGTGTTCTCCCTCCCTCTGTGCTGAACCTGTGCCACTACCACTGCTGCCACTGCTGCTACGATAGGCTTGGCTCCAGTGTAGTCTTTCTTCTTTGTTTAATGTATCCAAATTTCTGAGTCTCTAAGATACTATGACTGTCCAGTATTGAGTGTTAATGAAATCCCTCTTTCATCCACTTCACAGAGTAGCAGCACTCCTGATGCTTGAGTCCTGAGTCACAGAGCAATTAGAAATGCAGTCTTCCTCTAGCCCACCATCTTGAATCTCCCCTGTAGTTAGTAACCTTTTAAATGGGTAAGTAAGACTTTCTACTTTTCTGCTTAAAATCTTCCAATGACTTTCCATCATATCTTAGATGAAAAGTCAAACTACTTATGTGGTCTACAAGATTCCATATGATCTGTCTCTGCTTACGTTTCTGACATCAGATCTTACTATTTTCTCCTCTTCTATTCCTAAATGACCTTCTTATGGTTCCTCTGGCAGGTCAAAGTTGTTTCCTCCTCATCTCAGTATACTGCTCTATCCTGTCTATAATTCTTCCCTCCTCTCTCTGTTCAGCATATTCTTTACCTCTGCCTAGATGAAATCATCTTGAATGAGCTTCTCTTCACCTCTCAATCTATCCCAGTCCTTTCTTGCAAGAGAGCCAAGTAAAACTGAATGTTCTGTGTTCCCATGAGAATGTAACCTTCATAAGGATGCAGACCTCTGTCTCAGCATATAGTAAACACAACTCTTTGCTTGAATAATGCTCATCATATTTGCCTTTTGAGTGTCCCTTCCAATTACAAATTCTATAATTCTTATATTGGGTACATGTTCATTTTCATCTTATATGAATATTAATAGTTTTAATGAAACAGATGCCCACAAAAACAGGAAAGACCAATTTAGCTCTTTTGAGGCATGTATTGAAATTAACACTATGGTTACTCTATTTTTAAATTCTATTATCTCACATGAAAGATGTTATATGATTTTACATCATCTTGAACCAAAGGTCTATAAGCATTTTTGTTTTCACTGACACAATGATGCAGAGATAAAAGAAGGGGAGAATCTGAGAAGAAGAGCAGCAAAAGAGGAAAGGAAACTAAAAATTATGGAGTGCCTGTAATTTGAAAGGCCATTTTGTCGGACATATTTCATATGTTTTTATTTCTCCCCAAAACTTGAAAGGTGTGTTTTCATTAACTTCATTTTTCTGATGAAGAAAATGGAGTTAACTGCTTAATAAATTTTCTGAGCTCAAATAGGTTGTTGGTAGAGGAATTTAAGAGGTCAATTTCATTCATTTCAAATACTATAATATTACCTACTATTACCTTGGATACTTAGAATTTTAACAAATATTCAAATGCCTTATCCCTCTGGAATGACACAATTTTATTGTGCCATAAAGTTTTAGAAGTGACTCCATTGGCTGTTGCTTCCTGTCTTATTTACAGACTTATTAAATCCAACTGCTATTTGATCCAGACTCACTGATGCTATTTCTTATGGACTAGTCTTTTCATAGGTGGGTGTAGTCTAACATTCTGAAAAGGCATATTAAACAAGAGGCATGGAGAAAAAAAATATTATAGTAGATGAAGATGAGAAAGGAAAATTATTCCCAAGTCTATGCTTAAGTATGGTCTTCAAAGTAGCACCATCTAAATTAGCCCTACAATTAATCTCATAAATGTACTTCTACTAAGCATCCAATAAATGCTAGGGGGAAAGAGGATAGGAAGCAGAGACAATTATGCCTAAAACAGTTTAAAAGTCAGCATTCCTTTGTTTACTATACTTAGTTTATTTTCCAAAAGAAAAAAAAATAGGCAGGTTATTTCTGAGGAAAGTGGTTCATACTGTTAGTAAAATTATGCATTTCTCTTTAAAACCCATTGTTGACTTTTCCTCTTCTTAGTCAAAAGGATAGAATTTATTGGTATTACATGCTTCAATTTGCAAAATCCTTTATATGTAAAATCATATTTGTCTTCACAAGAGTCTTGAATTTACAAATAGAAGAAAAGCTAGGGACAAGGTTTCTGATGCGAGATTCTATAAGTCTTACTATCTGTGTGACCATAAGATTTTATGTCTTATTGCCTCAACTTCAACAACCATAAAATAGAAATACAGGGCTGGAGTTGTGTCTCAGTGGTAGAGCACTTGCCAAGCATGTGTGAGGAATTGGGTTTGATTCTTAGCACCACATATAAATAAATAATATGAAAGTTCATTAACAACTAATATGTATTTAAAAAACAGAAATACAGACATGTACAACATATTTCACAAAGTTTTTAAAAAATGAGGTATAAGTAAAGTAACATCAATTAGTAATATCTATCATTTCTAATCAACACTTCAGAGTATTATAAGTGGAAGATATGGTTTCTCTTCTTGTTGTACATTTCAATCAGGGGTAAAGGAAGCTTTTCAATCAAAATGTTTAATTGGCTCCTCACTTCCTAATAGAAATTAGAGCAAGACCCCTCAGTACAGAAATTACTCTGTTTGATGTAATATGCTCCTTCAATATGGAGTGGGGGCTAATGGGAGAGGTTTCCCTGAGGGAGTCTGAGCAGATTCCCCTTGTTCTTTCCCCAACAGAAGATTTCATTTTGTGTGCCTCACTAATAGGTGTTGGGTTTTGCCATTTCCCAGTGTGTTTTGCATTCCCACTAAAGCAAAGAATTTTATCCCAAAACACATAAGGAATAATTTTGACTAAGTTTCTTTGAAAAACATAATGATGGTAGCAATGTAGATACCATATTATAGAGTAGGATTTACTTTCACCATTTATGTAATGTGCATAATTTGATTTCTTCCATAAGTTCAGGTACTCCATTTTCATACATACCACAGGGTGCCTGATAAAGTGTGGGTTCAGCCATAATCATTTATTTCTAAGTGTAAATTCCCTTGTTTGTAAACTGGGCATAATAAGCACAAATGTGGTGAATTGTGATAATTGAACAGACATCATACAGTCAGAACTATTCTAGGCACGGAGATGTTGGATCAGTGTGAATTATGCAGTTTTATTTTGGATAGACGAATGACAGTCCTTTCCATTTCAAATGGACACTAAATATGTATCAGTAAATTAAGCTAAATTAATGGCTTTTAACAAAGTAATACAGTTTTTTTAAAAAAAAATATTACATTGCTGGTTCAATGAACTTTGCTTAAGGTTTGTTCTCAATATGTCTTTCCCCAAAATGGCATTTATAATGATGTTGTTCCTCAGAGTTACAAATGATCACTTTATGTCAGGCATGGTGGCACATGCCTGTAATCCCAGAGATATGGGAGGCTGAGGCAGGAGGATCTCAAGTTTGAGGCCAGTCTCAGCAATTTAGCAAGGCTCTGTCACAAAATAAAAAATAAGAAGTGGTAGGGATATAATTTAATGGTAAAGTGTCCCTGAGTTCAATCTCCACTACAAAAAACAAACAACAACAACAACAACAAAAGAAAAACCAAGAAAATGAAATCATCACTTCGTTAAAATTCAAAGCAAGTCTCAAAAGCCCATTTTGAACTATAGTAACCTGAGATGTCAATAAAATTTATATGAAGTCTATTTCCCCTTTGCAGGGGGAGGAAACTGGTTTGTGAAGGACACAATAAAGCAACCTCTTTAGTGAAGGAAATAATGTTAGAATATACTGTATTTTGAACTCAACACAAAAAGTGTGAAATATAATTTTGAGTTCCCTTGGCAAGATGTGACTGGATTCAAAGATAAAAGGTATAAAGAGCTTATAAAATGTTCAAAGGTATTACTGAACATCAAAGAATTATTGCTAAATAAAAATTTGATTAAAAATGAATCAGAAATTTTAGAGCCAAATTTTGCTCAAAATGCATACGGGTATAAATGTTTTTGAAAATGGCAACAGTGAAAAAAGAACATTAGTGGTACTGGATTTTTAAAAAATCCATAATTGAGGATTTTGGTAAATGCAAAGTTAGATTTAATCCAATCCTGCCAACATTATAATGTAATATTCCATTTAGGCAGACAGACTGGGAGAAAGAACAGCACAGAACAAGTAGTTGTAGGTCATGATCCTGACCTTGGCCTCTGCTGCCTTGTGTAGTTAGCTGCTGCTCTGAGTTCAGCATCCTCACCCAGATAATGAGAATGATTATAACTCTGGCTCTGCCTTCTTCCTACAAAGCAGAAGTCAGGAACAAAGGAAGAGATTTTAAAATATATTGTGAACTTCGGGCATTTCACAAATGTTAGACGTGAGTAAGCAAAGCAATGAAGTACCACCATAGGCTCAAAATGAAGAATACTTTTCTAGATTTGATTAAAACAACAAATTAGTTGTATCTCTTTGAAAAAAACATATATATTATCTATTATTTATTGCTATAGTTATTACCTGTGATTTTCTGTATTAACAATTTGAGTTGAATTCAGTTGGGCTGTTCTAGTATCACCTGGACTTATTCATTAAATCCCACTCAAGATGGTATAAATGGCTTCACTCATGTTTCTGATGTTTTGTGTTGGCTGTCTGCTGGTTACTCTGGGGCCTCAGTGGAGAGGGTTTTTGGTTGTTTTATCTTTTCTCCACAAGGCCCTTTTTCCTCCAGTGAGTAGATCAGGCTTCTTCACATGTTGGTTTCAATGCAGTGTTCTAAGAATGTCCTTGGGACAACATTCAGAAGTCCTCCATCATCAATTCTACCACATTCTACTGGTCAAAGTTATTGACCAGTCACAGTTTAAGGGCTGGGAAAATAGAAGAGCTCTTGATGGAGAAATGTGTCAAAGTCCCATTGTAAAGAAGCATGCTCACAGGAATGGGGAAAAATATTGTGGTGATATTCTTCTCTAATTTACCATGCTTTCAATTTGATGTTTCCTTATTGGACTTTAAAACTTTATGTATAAGAACGACATACCTGTGTGAAAGGCTCAGTGACACAAATATCAAAGAAGAAGTCACATTTCAACACAGGCATTTTTTTTTTATGAATGGTTAATCAATGACAGGAGTGAATGCCCTGGAATTCTGTGAAGGGGTTTATAACAAGTACAGGAATAAGTTGGGAAAAGACAAAACAGGGGTATAATTAGGACAACCATGGCCGAGAATGGTGTGGGCTAAACAAAAAGAAAGGGAGTTAGAGTCATGAAATAGATGAAAGCATTTCAGGGTTACCTAACAAAAACCAGGAGAGATTTAGAAGTCAGTAAAAGGTATCACTGTAAAGAACTTGGGGGAACAGGCAGTGTACATCATAGTGTATTCAACTGGTGACAAGTAGGATTGAGTAGGATGGAAATCAGGGTGTGTGTGGCATGATTTCTAGAAGAGTCATAGCAGACATGGATTTGGTCCATGATCCATCACTTGAAGTTGTGTGAGGACATCTAGGGTCAAATAGCCTGAGTTAATTGGGATATGCCAAACTGGGAAGACACTGGCTAAAAGGAACAGCTAGGTTCAGAGACTGAGAAGCTCCACAGCAGAGGAAGAGAATTCTACAAAAAATAGTTTGTAGGATGATTTTTAATAGTTTTTTAAGTTGATATATTTTCATCCTGATAACATTTTATGAATACATTTTCAGTATTCAAAAATATGTATCTAGAAATCATAATGTTTTAAGCACTGTATTAGCTTGTGGGGATCCAAGGTTAAGAAAGACATTCCTTACCTTCCAAGGGTCTACAGACATTGTCAGTATGAGTGATCATAGTTATTATTACACAAAATCTTGGATTCACAGGAAGGAGGTCTCAGCCAGTCTCTGGTGCTCAGGGCTGGTATTTATAATGTCTTAACTGGGATAAAATAGAGGAAACCATCAATGTGGGGAGGAGTGGTAGAAAAAGAGCATTCCAGACAAAAGAAATGGTACAATTAAAGGAACCTTAGCCCAGGGAATACTTGTAAGTTTTAGGGAACTCTATGACCTGACAGCTTGACTCTTGAAATTATACTAACCATAATCACAGTTGCTACTAAAGACTAAATTCCTCCTCTGTGCTACACATTGTACTAAGCCCTTTATTTATTATAATTAGTTTTCAAAAGACCAAATAACTAAGAGTATTTATTCCATTACATATACATAAGCACACAAACACAGAAGATTGGGTACATTCATAAGATACAGGGTTTGGTTTGGCTCCCAAACCACATCTCTTTATCTTAGACCTTTTAACAAGACCATTTTAATGTGGCCATTTTGACAAAGCCAATTTTATACCAAAGACATTCTGGACTCTTTTTATAAGAGTACAATTGAAATCACCCTTTTAAAAATTAAACTTTTAGGTTTTTATTATGGAATAAAAAATTAGAGGGACATTCTCATTCTTTCCCTGAGCCTGAGTCCTTCATCCACCCACCTCTACCAGAGATGTTAGGATTGGGGGAGGTTAGACACCCTGAGACCAATGAGGACTGTTCTGCTGCTCTGAGAAGGATCATCCGCAGTCCCAGCTAAGGGCTACCTGAGCTCTGAACACTTGCTTGTGTCTTATGTTATCTGCACCTCAAAATCTTTGTTTTTTTTTTTAAATAGAGAAATAATGGTCATATATTCATTTACTTTTAATCAGTGGGTAAGTGTGTCTATTTGATAATGTTTTATTTTGAAAATTGAAAGTAGTGCCTCTAACCAAGAGGTGCATATTTCTTTTTTATTTATTTATTTATTTATTTATTTTTTATTTTTATTTATTTATTTTTTTATTTACTTATTGATTCATTGAACACAAATGGAGTACAGCTATTGTTTCACTAGTTGTACACAAAGTAGAGTCACACCATCTGTGCATTCATACATGTACACAGGGCAATGATGCCTGTCACACATTCTGTTATTATTCTTACCTCCCCACCCCGCCCCCACCCCTCCCTTCCCTCTATGCTATCTATCCTTCCTCCATTCTTGCCACCCTTCTCCCCGGCATTATGCATCATCATTCATTTATCAGAGAGACCATTCGGCCTTTGGATTTTGGGGATTGGCTGATCTCACTTAGCATAACAGTCTCCAACATCATCCATTTAAGGAGGTGCATATTTCAATATTTCTTTTTTAAAATTTTTTATTTGTTCTAATCTGTTGTACATGACACTAGAATGCATTTATACATTTTGATAGATCATACATAAATGGAGTGCAAGCTCTCATTTTTCTGATTATGCATATTGTAGAATCATATCAGTCATGCAGTCATATATGTACATGAGGTAATAATGTCTGTTTAACTCTATTATCCTTCCAAAGGACTTAAAATCAAAATACTACGGTGATGCAGCCACATGGATGTTTATAGCAGCTCCATTGGCCATAGCTAAAATATGGAACTGACATAGATTCCCTTCAACAGATGAATGGACCTTCCATTATTTCTGAAGGAATAACATTCTTAAAGCTTTCTTAGTATCATACATTTAAATTTGAAAGGGAAAATTATACTCATTATTTTTATTATGTGAACAATAGAAACTAGGGTATCACATGATCCTCTGTTGATAGGCAGATGGTATTGATTCCGAGGGGCAGTGATAGGGAAGGAGTACATTTGTCCCTAAATCAGGTTCATATAGGGGAAGAGATAAAGATCACACACACACATAAACACACACACTTACCCCCCGACACACACACAGTCTGTGTTCTAAATAAAAAGATGAAACATTGTTCTTCTTATAGAAAGAATGTACATAGATGCTTTTTGTATATACTTCATCTGCTGATAGTCTGGGGCAGAGGATTGGGGTGCATGGGAATTACAAAATGAATTCTTATTTTCATTCCAAAGTTTTGAAGGAATGTTATCAAAATATAACACTAAGAACATATAAAGCTGCCTTTGATTTACAGTGGCTCATTCGGTGAATAAACATTAAACTGAATTTTCATGAAAGCACATTTATGTGTTCTTGGTCTTTTATAAGGTGGATAAAAATCTTTAAGATTTCAGTCCTCATTTGTAAGTTTGCATTTGAACACATTTTGATGCAGACTG
This sequence comes from Glaucomys volans, assembly GCA_020662805.1. Taxonomy (NCBI): domain Eukaryota; kingdom Metazoa; phylum Chordata; class Mammalia; order Rodentia; family Sciuridae; genus Glaucomys; species Glaucomys volans. Next base: position 111,060 of record JAJEJO010002423.1, read on the forward strand.
TATCTCTTAATACCCTCAGTATGTCTAACAAAAACTGAAAAATTTGCATAGTTCACTTAACCAAGAAAAGAGTCCAAGTTAGAATTCTGCACTCTGCAAACAATAACATCAGAAATCTTTCCCTCAACCTGAGTGGATTGTGAAACAGGCAATTCTCCCACTGAGAGGTCTCTCTTCTGCTCCTTGTGAAAAGCACTCCATTCACCAGTGCTCCCAAATATAGACTGTTAGATCTCCACATCAGCTCCGGAATCTCGAACAGTCACACTGGGTTCTAATTCAAGGTTTGTCACGGAGGTTGGTGACGATCTGAAAATATCAAATATTGTGGAGTAAACTGGGTTGGCTCATTTTTTTATATTGTCAAAATAGAGCAAAGAGATTTATTGGCTATCTGCTTTGTTGATTTGTACTGAGAAAACATGCATAAATTTGACTTTTGAATTTAAAAAGCTCATAGTCACTATAATATAATCCATCTAAGATAATATATGAAACAACTACTCATTAAACGTTGAATAACAGTTATTGCTAACGTTTTGTTAGCAGAACAACATACACATAAACATTTTGGGTTAATTATTTTTAAAAAGCTTTTTTTTTCCTGTGGAGATACCTTTTTTGTTTAGAGAAATGAAGAATAATTTTCTGTATTTTTGACAGTAATTCTTCACTTGTGTAAGATGGCATGGCCAAATACAGAAATCTCCTAGGGACTGACAGAATTGTTTTGTTACACTTTAATGTCTTGTAATGAATATTGTTTAAAACCAGGGATTCATAGAGTGTCAATTCATTTTGCACATTGATTATCTGTGATATATATCCCTGGGGCTATAATGAATGGAGGAAGGGAGAGGTTTGGCCACTGGAGACAAAAAATAAATGATAGTAAGAATTCAGCAAACTTTGAAAATTTCTTATTCAAGAAGAGAATACAACCTTGCCAAGAAAATAGTCTATGTAATTCAGATGTCCCAAAATAAAAACACTATAAAGAGAGAGCAATTAATCCGAATCTCTGCCACATAACACCTATAGCAGATACTTTTGTGGTACTTCAACTTTCCATCTCCCACTTAGCCACTTATCCTCACTCCTGCAGAGGTCAGGTTTACCTGTTTATACAGGTATTAGCTACCTCTATCCTTCTCTGGAGAACCACCTTTGTCTATAGGAGTTATTTCTCCAGGATATGCTCAGGAGGCTAGGAACCACAATGGATGATGCACACAATGACACAATGGATGGAATTTTTAGTAAAGCTATATTTTTTAGCATGATCAGTCTACCTTAACATTGCTAATTGGGCATCCATAATCATTTTCTGTCATCCATTGGTTGGTTCCTTCTTTGAATTTATTGATTTCATTTATAGACATTTTTTATCATATAGAAACAATATTATTTGGAGCAACATAATTGTGTGAGAAAGAGTGAAATGTGGAAGCTGCTCATTTTTGTCTAGCAAAGGATGCAAGTACAGTGGAGGATTAGGATTTGGAGACTTATGCAATAATTTTGGCTCATTTATTTATTAGCTATATGATCTCGGTCAAATCATAAAATTTCTGAGCTTCCATCTAATTTCATTGAAAATTGGAATAATGATGCCAATGCCCCTTCATTTTTGTGATGACTAACTTCATGGAAGTACAAAGGCTTGGACTGATGATTGGCACATAATGGTTGCTTAGTGAATTACATTCTTGGCAATAAAAAAGACTTAAATGTAGATGTCAGAAAATCAAGATATCTCTCACTCTGTCTCCAATCTGTTGATTGTTTTTCTTAACTAGCCACGGACACCCTCTTTAGAAGTAGACATGGATATCTTAAGTGCAGCCAGACATTCAAATACTGGAACAAAAATGAGGATGGAAAATTTTAAAAAACCAAATGCATAAGTTCTAGGCCAAAATAGGTTGCATATTGGTAACAGATATGGTAATATATCATTCACATAAGTGTTGACCTACACAGTGAATATGTAGAAAAATCAGATTGTTGAGCTAAGACTAAATATTAGAGAAATGAACCTAAAACCCAGATCTGGCTTCCCTTGAAAAAGTACAGGTCATTATTGCTGCATGCTACCAGTGGCCAAAGCTAAATTAGAAGCTCTTTCTTAAAATATGAATCCCTCCAGTTGTTCAGAGTTACATATAACCATATAAATTCTTGTTAAAACTAGGATTCCTAGAGTATGAAGGCATAGTAGCAGCAGTTATACCAGAATAACATGTATACATCAGACCTGGCCCCAAGCAAACTGGGATAAATGCTACCATAGCCAGAGTCCCTTTTACCCCCAACTGCTTCTCACATTAGTCACTGAACTGATTTGCCTTGCACTTGTAGATACCACGTAATACTTTTCTAGAGCATATGGTTCATTGAATGAGTCCAGACCCAGGTAATTAGTTTCTTGAGTTCAGCGTTCATATAAATGTATCCCTATTAAGTGAAAAATACCGTTAATAAAGTCTAACTAATATATCCCAGGATACTTATACAGTTTTCAAGTGGTTACATTTTTCTCTACAGCTTTATTTTAGCTCAAAATGCATTATAATTAAAAATGCACTTAAAAAATTTGTAGACTTGGGCCCAACGAAAGTAATGAGAATTGGCAAAATTCTCACATTAATAGGATGTCCATAATTTCTAGAAGTCAGAGAGGTTTCTGCATTTTGGAGAACACATTTGCTGTGCCTGGTAAAATTTTATTTTTTGCAAGGAGCAATCCGTGATGGGTCACCGAAGGAGAACCATACATATGTAAGACAGAGTTGGAGGCATGAAAACCACCAGCTTTGGAGAAACAATGCATGCGTATTTGGAATGGACAGCAGGCTTTGCAATCTGTTGCACTGGAGTTTTAGGGACTTACCACAGACCGTGTTTGTTATTGCAGAACGTTTTGTTTCCCAGGAGGAAGGAAGATTAACCAAAAGAAATACAACAGTAAAACATACACAGATGATACAGCAAAATAAAGCCCTAGACTATAAACCGCAAATGGCCCAATGTATTTGCTTGGGAATTACCGGATGGGCCTGCCATCTAACACTTCCATCCTAAGGATGTTTATTGTAAGAGAAGATTGAGTAATGCTTACACTGGATTTTTGGCCAAGCCCCCCGAAATTTGCCACCACCCCAACATTTTGTGGCTTCTTAGCCTTCTATAATTTCTTTTTGGCACATTTGACTTTTTGTCCCCTAAAAGCTGGCTTGCCTGGAATGTGTGTCAAGAAGCAGGCTTTATTTATTCATTGGGAAACTGACCACTTGTGTTGAGCAGTCAAGCATACCTGATGGGAAGAGAGGAAGAAGGACCACGTGCTCACCTATCCACCACGCAGAGCCAGTTCTGGGTGGTGATTTACTCTGCTGCTAACATCCCAGTGGAAACCACAGGGAAGGCAGACTGGCCTCTCAGGTCAGTTTGCATGAGTGTGTGCTGGTTTATTGATCCTTTAGCCAAAGAGCCCTCACTAAGTTCCAGAAATTCCTCTCTCATCATCAGAGATGAGTGAAATTCTTCTCTCTCCCTTGAGAGAACAGTCTCTAGGGTTGTTTTAAAACATTTTCCCCTTTATTTTAACCATAATTGAGATGGTTAAGTCAGGGTATAAATAGTGTTTTCTATGACATTAGACCTATTTCTCAACTCAGTAATTACTTTCATTCTTATTTATTCTCCCTGGTACAGCTATTCTATGAAGGAAGGATCCAATATAAAACATTTTGAATAGCCCTATTCCATATAAATGATGCTGTCTTATGGTAGGAGTGAGTAGACATTTTCCCTTTAGGTCCATGCTTTATGGCTTCAAATTCTATTACATTGAAACCCCAAGGAACTCACCAACTGACACCCCTATGTGCATTTAGTAATAACATGCCTGGAGATACTTCTATTGGTTCCCCATAAAAATAACATTAAGAGAAATGATAACAGAAACAAACATGCCAAGTAAAAATAATTGTATCAAAAATTCTAAGTAGAAAATTTATTACTACACTTTGAATAGCTTATTATTGACCTGTTACATTATGTTTTTGTGCAACCATTACAACAGAAGATCATTATTGTGGACTTACTTTGAACCAGTTGGCTTACTAAGCATTCTACATGTATTTTTATATTCAACTCATATTAACTGCCCTCTGAATAGTACTAATAATATTTTTATTTTATAGATTTTTAAATTGAAGTTTATATAAACAGGGCACTTATTTGAGATCATGTAGCTTACCAGTGGCAGATCAGGGATTGCAATTCTTGTGCCTGTCTTACTGTAAAGTCCAGGTTCTATATTTACCACTATCCTGCTGCTATGGTTCTTTGGTTCTTAGGTAATACAAGTTCTCTTAAGTGCTTATTTGCCGTTTGATTTTAAATTCAACTAACACTTATTGAACATTTACATAGTCTGATGCATATGACCAAGATATTTGTCATGACTGTGGTGTCTTCAGTTTCCTTAGTGCAAATAAAGACAACATTTTTGACATCATAGAATTACTGGATATATCATCATTAAAAGATATATATGTACATATATGTATATATATATATAAAATCATTAATCAACAATAAATAAGCTCCTGGCATAAGGTGAATGATCAATAAATGCTGACTTAATGGACAAACAAATGGGTGAGGGAAGGTGTGAGACAAAGTCTTGTCTCCAAGAAGTTCAGTCAGTCCAAGTAGGAGCAACAGTCTGGTTCTGGAAACACCTTGCTTTCTGTGCTTCAATGGCACAAGTTTTACATTAATGGATCCTATAGGTCCAATTGATACAAAAATGATAAATAACCTTGGGCAGGAATTAGGGGGCAGAATATTCACAGAAGGAGGAAAGGAAGGAAAGAAATAAAAGGAGGGAAGGAAATGTCTGAGTGGTACAGAAAATAGAGCCAAAAAGGCGAGAAGTAGAAAAACTAATTAGGAGATTACTATCCTTAGGACCAAAGATGGTGAAACCTTGGTTTTGGCAAAAACAGTATAGGCAAAGAAAAGGATAAATTCCAGAAACATTTGAGAGGTTGAAAAGTCTTATGAATGCATTCACTGAATGAGGTGGGGGAGAACTGAAATAGGTCTCGGGATTGTTGGACTGATTGCATTATGGTGATGGGATTGAGACTGAAATAACATGGTCCCTTGTGTATCTCCAGGCATGTTATTACTTTCTTAATCTTCATTTTCCTTTTCTGTAAATTTAAAATATTAATAATACTTATACAATTGTAAGGAAGACAAAGTGATATAACATATGAAGAACTGAACACAATGTCTGGCCCTTTGTTGGTGCACAAGCCATTCATAGCACTCTTACTTTGTCTGAAATAGGCAGGACAGGTGGAGCAACAGAAAACAAATATGCTTAGGGTTGGAATATTTGAGTTTGAGTTACTTCCAAATCATCTAACTGGTAAACTCACCATTGACACATTCTGAGGCAAGGTAACAGGCCACTCAATCAGGAACTGTGGAAGAAAAATCCTCACAGGAGAGGACCAGTGTAGGACTTTCACAGTGATGGCCAACTCTCAGTCTTCCAAAGCAGACTGTGGCTCCTTGCTTTTTAAATGGAATAGTCACCACCCAAAGTCAAAGGCAGCAAACTACATTTCTCACTCCAAATTGCATGTATAGAATCTTAATCAACTGAATTGTTTAATAGAAACAAAAGAGCTAAGTATACTTTTTGATACAGATTTAATTTGGTTTTATAGACACATTCAACCTATTGATATTTGGTATATGAGCAGTGAGACTTAATCTATAATCATTTCTCCTATTTGCTGTGTATAGTTTTGAAAGTTTGGAATTGACTTCTTAATTTAATGCTAGCATTTTATAACTTTCCATAGTGTTGGTTTTTACAATAACCTATGGTCTTTGTCTTTTTAATAATAAAATGAAATTATATCTAATTTATTAATGGAACTCACTGGCTACTCCAATCAGGAACTGACATGAAAGATGGACACCTATTACATTTGTGGAATTTATTGTGACTGACTGTAATTTAAGAATACATGAATAAGAATGATGGAACTGTTTTCATATTAAGTTCAACCAAATGCTTAGCACTCAGCTTCATATGAAAAGAAAATTCCTGATATACAATAGCTAACTATCTGCCAAATAAGTGATATATAGGACTCTAGAATTTTTATGTCAGTTTCTTAAATATCTAACTTGTGTGTTAATTCTAAATCTTAAGGTATCATGTGGACATGTAAATGAATTCTTTTTTTAAATCATAATGCAGGCAAATTCAAGCCAAAAAAAAGCTTAATCTCTTTGTGAGGCAAAGTGAAGCACAGTTTTTTCAAAAAAGTGGACCTTCTGAGGAAAGTCAAGCAGAAATATTTCCATGTTAACAAAACATTTAACAAACACAAAAAATAATTTGAAGAACATATTTAGCTAAGGAATTTTGGGCAGCAGATGAAGAATACAGCTTGCTAAATCTTAGCCTGACATGTATTGTTTATGCAAAATGGTTCCAGTAGACTCATATCTTAATTCACCCAATTTCAAATGCTGCACAGACTGTTTATGTAACCAAGAATGTACTCTATAAGTGACTGCATCTTCATTTCCTGAGTTAGCATTTATGAAGCAAATCACTTAGCTATCCAAAGTAAACGAGTAAACATATTTTAGAACTTCCTTTAATATGGAAGCTATAGAACCCATAAATTCAAACAAACTTCAAATTCATTTATAAGAAAGAGAACATCATTGATTCTCTTCTACAGCTTATATTAAGGCATACAACTGAATTTCTGATTAGACTTCACATTCTTTGAATATTAAGAGTGATATTCATTTTTATTTGTCCAAAATATCAATAAATTGCAGGATATCTCATTGAAAATTTATCTTATAGATTTCTTTCCTTTTCCTTCCTGTAGTCACAAATTCCCCTTGCTATTTGCAGCATAGTAAGACAACTTCAATCCTTCTTTTTTTGACTGCATCCTCCTGTGATCTGTGTGTGTGAGTGAATGCATGTGTGCGCACACATAGGGTAGAGGCAGTAATTATAAGGCTCCCTGAAGCAATCAGAATAATCAGAGTTGTCCTCCAGACAAGCAGATTACCTCCCACAGGAGTGTTCACAACAACAGTAAAATAAATGTGTAATGACCCCCTTCATGTTTCTAGGGTAGAAAAACAATAGGTCCCTGAAATTTTGTGGTGAGACACCCCAGTGAAGGAAAGGGCAGGATTGTTTTAGTTTGTAAAAGTACACTTGAATAAATTCTGACATTCTCTAGGCAGCTGGTATTTTAGAGAATTAGGCTGAAAGAGTTTCCAGGTAAAAGTTCCAATTGGAAGAGTGATAAATGATGCTGGGACTGAAGTTAGCTTGGGAGAAAATTCACACTCCTGTGCAAGCGTCCACTGTGAATTAGCATCATCTCTGTGATTATTAAGCATTTAGAAATGAAGGGCAGTCCTGGTCCCTCTCTCTAGGTGGTGGTGGTCAGACTTTCCTTCTTCACACTCCTTGTATCATGGGGAGTAAAGATGATGGATTTCTTACTAATCTGTCAGGTGAGAATTTGGGCTGGTTTTATATATTTTAATAAGCAAATTTATCATGGTTTAAATTGGTATAACAGTTCATAGCAGCTTTTTTTCCCCAGGTGATTATGCCATTTGGCAACCATTTGCAACATACCTCAGCATTAAAGCACTATGTCCAGCAATGGGAGCCAAATGCATTTTTAGAAAGTAGTTGGTCATAAACTGGTAGTTTTCTCTGCACAGTGTGAGCTTAATGGGGGGTGACTTGGGGTTAGAGCAGACAGTCAAGAGAAGGGACTTTATGGGATGACCCAGGATGCTCTGACAACCTGGAAAGCAAAATAGTCAAAATAGGAAGAGGTGACAAATGCAGACTGATCAGATTTTCCTTAAAAATGGGGAATTCTGTTTTGTATTCAGGCAACTACCTGAAAGAAGGACACTGAAAATAATTTGCAGACTTTTTATTAACTTTTGGAAAGGAAAAAGAAACAGGAAAAAATTGAATTTCTTTATGGATAATGAGTGGGGATATACACTATAATGGTTAAATTCAGTTGTTAACTTGATTGGATTAAGAGACGCTGAAGACTAAGAGACTTCTGGTTGTGTCAATGAGGATGTGTCTTGAATGATTGATGACGTGAGATAGCAAACTGAAGTGGAGACCCTCCCTAAGCATGGGCAGCACAGTCCAGTAAGATGGTGGCTTGGATGGAATAAACGTTGGAAGAACAAAGAAGCAGCAACAGATGCAAGCTTGGTTCTTCCTGAACAGGTTCTTGGTTGCGGCTGTGATTGCCTGAGGATATCATACTCTCACTCTCACTCTTCCAAAGTGGACTTTGCCAGTGATTCTCCAGGGAGCTTCCAGAAGCCTTTGGTTTCAGACTAGGGTAGCACCATTGATTCCTCTTGTTCTGAACCTTTGTTCTGAACCTCTTGTTCTGAGCCTCTTGGTCTGCACAGGTACTGGTTCCTCCAGCTCTCCAGCCTACAGACGGCCATTGTGGAGTATCCAGCTTCCGGTCCTGTAATCTAATCTAATAAATCTCCTTTTTATAATCATACCTCCTGTTGGTTCTGTTCCTGTGGAGAACCCTGACTAATACATACACTGTTCAAATCCCTGGAATCCTCAGTCCTAGGAGACAAGGATGCCCTTTTTAACTCAAGGCAAGAACGTCACCAATACAGCACCCTGTGGGAAAGGAAAAGGGGTTGAGGACAGAAACTGAGGGCAAGGGAAGGGCAGAAACTGAGGGCAGAGTACTGGTTATGAATTGCGCTTTCACCCGAAGACCCATCTGCTTTTTGGTAATTCTGCCGAGTGGCAAATAGAAGAGTGAAAAAGGGACAGTTAATGGATGGCTCAAGAGGTGACTGAAGTGCTTTGAGTACAAAACCACAACTACCCTAAATGGAAGCTTCAAAGAGAAAAACTGGGAATATAGAGCATTGACAAACCATGCTGGTGAACTTTCCTAACCCTCACCAGAATATACTAAAATTAAGTATATTAAGTATATACTTACAATATAAATTGTGTGTGTGTGTATATATATATATAATATAATATATGTATATAATATATGTATATATTATATAATCCTTTCCCTTAATCTAGTAATTTATCCCAAAGAACTAAAAGCACTACTATATGAGAAGAGATGTAAATGTAGGGAGAGATGAAAGTAGAGATTTTGAAATTAATCTGTAGACATTTTTATATTAATCTATAGATATTCTGACTGCATTGTTTGTAGCAAATTTTAAAAATCCTAGAAAATTGAGAACATTTATTAGTAGGGAAAAGGTTGAGTGTTTTGCCACATCCATACAGTGCAACATTTGTGAAATTAAAAGAATCATTTATGGTTGTAAACTTGCTCTAGATTTTCTCTCAGGTTTAAAAAAAACCAATATGTAGGGTACTGTGCACAATCTCACTTTTTCCACTAAGTCGAAATCAAAACTCTGTGTGTGTGTGTGTACACATGTGTGTATTTGCATGTTCATGGAGAAAGGTGTGGAAGGATAGGTTCTTATTAGTTACCTCGGTGGAGGAGGATTGCAAGAGAGGGAGAGGATGCACTATGAGACAAGTCAGTTATGATTAGATTCATTCAGAGATGATTGGTGGTCAGAGTTTTGATAAAAGTTTAAAATGGCAAAAAGTAAAAAGCACCAAACAAAACAAAATCACAGAGAGACTGGCCTAATGTCACCTTTTACTTTGTCAAAAGAGAAAATAAAATTTAAGCACTATCGATTCTCAATAGCATTTTATAAAGGAAAATAAGTTAATACAAAAGGGAAAGGAAGGATAAAAACCAGTATGTTCTTTCTAGGAAAGGATGGTTAGAGACAGAGAAAAGCCTCTAATATTGGTCTCAATTTCTTCATTTCAACACATCCCAGTGATCAAGGACCAAGTTTAGAACCCATGTGCTTCATGGAGAAGACAGCACTCAAAGTCAGGAAACTCAGAAACCAGTCATCACTTCCTCAGTTTTAGGCCACTAATCTCCCTGGTTTGTCTCATCAGGAAAGTAAGTGGGTTTGCTCTCCAACATCTCTTTTCCTTATAATATTCTATCGTTCATGATGATATTCATGATGCTTCCACTTTTTACTCTCCCAGTCCCTCTCTTTATTATTTTATTTTATTTTATTTTATTTTATTTTATTTTATTTTAGTGGTGCTGGGGATTGAACTCAGGGCCTTGTGCAAGCTAGGTGAGCACTCCACCAACTGAGCTATGCCCCAGTCTCCTCTTTTTATTTTTATTAAATAATTCATTAAAGGTCTGTTGAGCACTTCTGTGTATATGTATGTATGTATGTCTATTGTTACATATATGTGTACACATACACATCAGGCATTGTGATCACCACTAGGAATGCAGGTATGAACAGGTCAGGGCAGGTGTTTCCTCTCACAAAGCTTGCATGCTCCTGTGGACACAGAACCAAGCCAATGAGTAAGTAGAGAAAGAATTACACATTGCCAAAAGTGTTACTAAGAAAATAAATAGGTCAATGTGATGATGGGGGTAGGGGAGAGATAAACCTAAGCTGAGTTTCCATGAAAGTCTTCTGAAGATTTGAGATGGAACCTAAGAAAGAGTAGACATCAACTGTATGAAGGGCATGCCAGATGGAGGCAAGAGTGAGTTCCAGGTTCGTGAACTGGGAAAGGAACTGGTGACTCCAGGACAGAAAGGAGGTCAGTGAGGCTGAGTCAGAAAGTGGAGAGAGGAGTGAGTGAACAAGTAGGAAGAACAAATAAGAGAATGGAGAGGGAGACGTCCAGAGATGGAAGATAGGAGAAGCATTTCAGTTTTCGTATAAATGCAATGGAAAAATATCTACTCTCAATAAGTTGTACCAAGGAAACAATATGATTTATGTGTGTTTTAAAATGACCACTGGTTGCTATGTAATCTATGGATTATTGGGATGCAGGAAGTAAGGAAAACAATCTGGAAGCTATAACAGCAGTCCAGGAAAGAAATGATGCTGCTTTGGACATGAACTGTGATGGAGAGAATGAAGTGAAGTGGAACACTCAGAGAAATATTTGGAGGTAAACTAAAGTAAAATTTCTGGATTAGACTCAGGGGACAAGAAGAAGCAAAGAACCAAGGCCTGCTCTAGTTTTGAATTGGAAAACTAGATAGAAGATGGAACGATTTCCTGAGTCAGAGAGGACCCAGAATATAACAGAACTGTTTTCTTTTTCTTCTTGTGGGGAGTTGGAAAATCAAGAAATTTGTTTCAGGTACAAAAAGGCAGAAAGGCTGATGAACCATCCAGCTGTAAGTGTCAACCAGTGGTTAGAGAGATGACTCTGGAGCTCAGGAGGACAAGTCACAGGCAGAGACAGACATCTTGAGATATTCACTATCATACTAGTGGTGTTTAAAACCAAGTAAAAGAAAAGGAGCATTAGTCTTTGGCCCAGATCCAGAATTGATTCCAGACCTATCAACAATATTAATTAAGAAACAGAGGCCAGTAAGATAGGAAGAAAAATTTAGGGTGGCTTATGATGTCTCGGCGTGGACACTGTGGTATGATGGATGTGTCACCAGCTACCTTCAATTAGGAGTTCCCAGGAAATAGTAGCAATCTTAACACTCCGTCAGAAATGTCTCTCTGAGCAACATCTTTATCTTATGTTGACACGAGAAGTTTTACTAATGCCGGAAGTGTTATTTCATTTGGTAAAATGAGTAGTTTTTAAAGTGGTGTGAAGTATGCTTATAAATGAGTTTTCATTATTGAAAGTTGTTTCATTTAAGACATATGAGATGCTTCTCAGACACAGGTTGAAAGGAATACATAATTTTTACATGGCACATCAAAGGTATTCAATAATTATTTTCATTCCTATGAATCCAAGATTTCTTCAAAATTCCTATTTTGCACATAATATTTGAAACTATGATTTTTTTCTTTTGCTCTAATATCCCTACTCCATTATTTGCTGTCCCTTCAAGGCACTTTTTAAAAGGCTGCTCAGACTCTGGCACATGAAATGCTTAATTTACCATGAATCATTATGTACAAACCATCGAAATAGACAAAGGGTGTTCTAAGATGTATTGTATTTCCTCATAAGGACCTATTAGTAAGTTTTTAAGTATTGGAAAAAAAGTTTAATGCTGATTATGGGAGAAAAAAAAAACAATGAAGTGGAAGAACAGAAACAAGAGAAGAAAAAATGTTCTGAAGGAGAGAGTAGAAGAGAGGACACGACTCATGTACATGCAAGTATGTACATATTTTGTTAATAGTCATTCTTGCTGCTGGGCCACGACCACATATCTCCCTGGAGATCTCTAGCTGGCGTAGGAAGATGGTAGATGGCACCTAACCACATTAAAATATCATCCCAAGATAGTTTTTTTTTTTTTCAATTGTAAGAGATCCAATCACACTGTGGTTTGTGATTTGAACAAAAGGCCCTAGAATGAGCTCTGAAACAGTCCAAATCCTGTAGCCTGATTCATGTTGTGGCCCAAACTACTAAGACTCAAAGCTGTAAAGTACCCTGGATGCCATGGAGCAGCTTCTTCAGATAACACTGTTAAACTGGTGAAAAATATAAACACATTTTAACCCTGATTTCTATTCTGATTAAGGAAATTTGCTGAGGAACAGAGCTAATCCACAGAGAATTGTGAAATGGAGGAGATTACCCACAATTTGCCTTTGAGCCAAATCCAATGCAACATTTAGAATTTTCTTTCCCATAGGTATCTGTGGGGAAAGGGGAATTCTCACTGTGTTCCAAATGCTTCATTTAGAAAAAGGATGCCATCCGTGATCCTGATAAGGAAAAGCATGTTCTTTATCAGGGTTTCTAGAGTACTTATATAAGATGAGCATGTTAATGAGCTGAGATTTTTCCCAAACCTAATATAATTCTTCACCCCATACCAACTGTCTACATGTTTTCTAATTAAGTAAACTGACGTAAAGCCATAACTTAGTTGGACTCTGTTGAAATATTTTGGTTGGGTCTATTAACAGGAACTTCTGTGAATTAGCTTGTTTAAAATATCATGCTGCACTTTTAGGTGGTATAAGTCAAGCTATTGGAACTACATGGGCATCCTTTGTACTCATAGAAATCTGACTGCTTCTCTCTGAAATAGTTTCATGATACTGACCTGTAAACAGCCTAAGGGAATATGTATATAAAGTTACAGATTCATCTCCAAGAGAAAAAGTAAAGTTTCATTTGTTGACATTGGACAAACTCTGTGGGGTCAGATTAGTGCTCATTGACAAACCCAAAGTCAAATAAAGAGCAAATGCTCTTTTGGAATGTGAACTTCCAGTAAGAAGGCTTAGTATAAATATCTATGAACAATTTTAAGATATTATGATTCCCACACATACACGCTTTACAACACAGTTGCTTTTTGAATATTATAGTTAATTCCTATAATCCTCTTACTAGAGGCAATGAGATGGTTATACCTCTGAAGAGAAATGCAGCCTGTGTGCTGTTCTGTGTCCGTGTGGATTCTTCTTTGAGTCTCTTTCCCTGGTCCTTTTGGGCGCAATACAAAGCAGTGTTTAGGAGTGCAGAGCCCAGCATCACACTGTCTTCTTGTCCCTGTCTTCTATCACACTGTCTCTTCCTGCTTAACTTCTTGCTCTATGATGTTGGCCAAGATACTCAACCTCTGTGTCTTCGATCTTCTCACCTATAAGATGATGACTACACCAGAGATCCCAAGGCAGAGTCACCATGAGGGAAGAAGGGGTTTGGATGATTGACTTGTACTCTGGAGCACTGAGGTGATTTTGTTCTCTAACATGTGGCAGTTTAGGTTTTTTTTTTATTTTTATTTTTATTTTTCTGATTGTAACCATTCTGGGCCTGATAGTAGCTCAACTTTAGAGGACAATGTCTGAGTAGTTTGATATAAAGAATGTGTTAAAATGGAGCAAGCTAAACAACACAGTGTGAGTATAACAAAAGTCATAGTAACCAAGGAAAAATTGGGATCTGCATTTCTTTCTGATATTACTAAAATTTCTACATACATCTCTTATTAGTATAAAATCAACATTAATTCAAATTCAGAGTCTTTCTGTCCACATAATAACTATGAAATCACAATGACTATGGCCTATTATCTCACACCACTAATATATTAGAATAAACCAGAAATTCTGGTTTCTGATAGCGTTTGTCAGTCAATGGAAACTGAGGGACTTGTGGTGTAGCTCAGTGGTAGAGCAATTGCCTGGCATGTGCAAGGCTTTAGATCTGAGCAACGGTACTGCAAACAAACAAACAAACAACAAAAAATAACAAGCCATCCAAAGGAAATTGAGAACACTGATATTTCTCATTTCGTTTAGTTTTCACTAACACATCTGGACATACAGGAAAGAGAATTCAATTGCATGAATTCTTTGTCTGAATAAGACCCCAGCTAAGCCTTGGAGGAACAATGTTTATTGACTTTTTAGAATGATAAAATAAAAAAGTCTGGGGCATTATTTTCGCAGATTGTTGACTCATAGTGTAGGCACTCACATGAAGACATCAGCAGTGTGTATATTCATAAAGCATTCTTATTCTAAAATAATTTCCAATTGGTTAGTTAACAATATTTTCAACTGTTAATATCACAACATACATATTTCAAAGAATACTCATTGACTTCTAAGAGTTATGAGAAAGCTACAATATTTTAAAATCATCCTTTAATAAGATTGATGAAACTTTGTTTCAGAAGTTCCTTTGGAAGTACATGTAAGTGAAGATACTCAGAACTCTTTGAAAGAAATCTGCCATCTGGTTATCTACATGCATTATAAAGTTGTATTTGACAAAGGATGCTATTGACATAGAAATAGACAGATGATTAAAAACACAGAATGGAGAAACCAAGAAAGACACATGAATATTCAAGAATTTGACTATAACAAAAGTCGTATTTCATATCAATTAGATGCAGATGTGTTATTAAATAAATGGCACTGGGGAAATTGGATATCCACTAAAAATAGGAGAATATTTCATTCCTTGCATAAATATATTACAGATGGATTAAATACCTAGTCAAATTTTAATTGAATAATTACCTCAGAAGAATTATGGAAAAATAATATTATAACCCATAGAAATGATAAAGATTTCACAGCCAAGACAAAAACCCATAACCCAAAAAGGAAAACAACAGCACCTGTGTCTAAATGTGGATATCTCTTTAATTAAAGACAGTAAAAGTAGTTTCACAATGAACAGTAGTCTGGAGAAGTACTAAATATAACTGAAAATAATTAATATCCAGAATATGCAAAGAATTCCTCCGACTCAATAAGAACAAGACAAAGTTCACAGAAAGTTTGGTAAAAGATAAAAGAGGAAAACAAATGGTCAAAAGAGAATGAAAAAAAGAATTGTCAGATTTATTTATGATCAGATATATATCAAAATATCTGTGTAATTAGAATGAATTTAAAAATTAGTGGAAACCTGTATAATGGTTGAGAGGACAGAGGAAAACAATTCCCCTCCTGTACCATTGGTGGAAATATAAATTGGAAAAGTCTTTATTTCAGGGCAATTAGAAGAATCTCTGAAAACCAAATTAACATATATCACTTGCTCATGAATTCCATTTCTAGGACACTATCCTAAAAAATATAATAATGCTTATAATGTACACAAATTTATTTCTCTAAAGATATCATTGTTTTTAAAGACTTTTTGTGGGGGAGGGGGTATGAAAAAATGGTGGAATGAGACAGACATCATTACCCTATGTACATGTATGATTACATGAATGATGTGAATGCACATCATGCACAACCACAGAAATGAAAAGTTGTACCCCATTTGTGTACAATGAATCAAAATGAAATCTGTAAAAATTAAAAAATAAATCAAAAAAATAATTTGGAAAACACATGAATTAACATAGGGGTCATTTCAGCCATAATTAAACAAGAATAAAAAAAAATAACAGCAGTGCCAATGTGAGAGAAGTTTATTGCTCCCTTATGTAAATGCCTGGTATGAAAACCATGGTTATCAGATACCTTTTTACCTTGTTGCTCTGACTTCTTCAACATGTGGCTTTTACTTGTGCTTCAGTATAACTGCTCCAGCTTCAGTTCTCTGATCCATATTTGAGTTAGCAGGTAGAATGAAAGAAGAAAGAAGAGCATGTCCTCTCCCCAGAGAACCTTTATCAGGTTGTCACTCATAGCACTTCCACTTATGTGCTGTGATATTCAGCTTCTCATCACAAATGGCAAAATGGTGGAGAACATCTTTAAAGTGGAAACATTTACTTTGATTCATGGTTTTAGAGGTTTCAGTCGATAGTCATTTGGCTCCATTGTCTCTGAGTTTGTGGTGATACTGAACATCATGTTGGGGAGTACACAGTTCAGCAAAGCTGCTCACCTCATGGTGGGCCAGAAGAGAAGAGAGAGGGAGAGAGAGGGAGAGAGAGAGAAACACCTGAAAGGGGCCAGGGACAAAATATACCCTTCAAAGGCATACCCCCATTACCTACTTCCTCCAACTTCCTTCCACCATATCCCAATAGCGCATTAGGTTATGAAACCATAAATGGATTAATTTGTTGATGAGGCCAGAGCCCTCATAATCCAATCACCACTCAGATGCCTCCCAAAGTCACCTCTGAACACTGCTGCATTGAGGATCAAGCCTTCAACACATAAGCTTTTGGGAGACGCTTAAGATCCAAACTATAACATTCTGCCCCCAAGTCCCTACAGGGTAAATGGATCTCATAATGCAAAATGCATTTAGTCCATCTCCAAGAGTCATCTAAGTCTCTCTCAACCATTCCAGCATTGCTCAAAATTCCTATTCTTCTCTAAGACTCAAAGCAACTCCCACCCATGAACCCCTATTTAAAAAAAAAAAAAAGGAAGTTACATATTTCTAATATACAATGGTGGCATAGGCACAGAGTAAACAGTCACATTCCAAAGGGAAAAATGGGGACATAGAATGAAGGGATGGAACCAAAGAACAAAACCCTGCTGGACAAACCTTAAATTCTGTAGCTCCATGTCTAACCTTCTGTGGTGGCAGAATGTAGGTGGCCCCAAAGGGCTTGGGCAGCCTTGCAGTGTGGCCTTACTGGCTGCAGCATCTGCGGCTTCATTCTGGAGCTGGCTCTGTTTACGGCCTGTGGCATCTTTCAGGAGGTGTTTCACATTCCTGGCATTCTCAACTTAATGGGTTCTCCATTCTGACACCTTCACAAATCATCCTCTGAGTAGCTTCTTGCAGGGACTCAGATTCCATCACACACTTCCTAGCCTCCTAGACTTTCCTTTGAAATTTCATTGGGCGCCTCCATGGTCTCTCAATGCTTACATTCTCCACATCTGAAAAACCAGCACCATGGGATAATGCTAACTAAGGTCTGCAAAGGGCCGAAACAATAGCATGGCCCTCTTGAACCATGCCTGCAGCAGTCTCTGAGTGCCTGGGTGACTGAACACAGCAAAAAAAAAATCCTGGAGAAACAATTCCATGGGCCCTGTGTGAACAGGGGAACCCTAGGCTCTTCTCAAAACAAAATCTTTAAATTGAGTTTACACTTTACATCTTTGAACCTTTACATCTTTACACCCTTGAGCCTTTGCATAAGGTTGGGTTCTTGATAATTCCTGAGATGTCTGCAAGGCATCATTCCTATTTCCTAGCTTCTCTATTGTGTCAATTCAAAGTATTTGGTTTAGTTTTAATGGTATTATTCTCATTAGCCAACATTCTTTCTTTGGCTGTAACTTTGCCTGTGTTTCTTTTTTAGTCAAACTGCAAGTTTTTGAAAATTTTCCACTTTGGCTTTTGCTCCTGATTCTCACTGTAAATCTGGCTAGAAGAAATCAGCAGTATGCATGCCACTGGATGAAAGCTACATGGTCATGAATTTCCTTCCACCAGATTAATTAGTCCATCACCTTTAAATCTGGGTTCCTACAAAGTCTCAGGACATGGACAAAATGTAGATAAGTGCTTTCCCAGAATTTACCACGAATGACCTATAATCCAACTCCCAATGGAGTCCTCATTTCCTTCTGAAACCTCGTTAGTAGTCTTCATTATCCGCATTTCTATTTGCTTTCTTGTTTCCTGACTTCCTACCACAATCACTGATTTAACTCTGTTTATTGCACTCTAAGCTTTTTCTACCCTACTTCTCCAAACTTAAAAATTTTTCCTACAAACCAGTTTCAAATTCTTCTGTGTTAGCATCCACATACCAGAGAGAACATTTGACCTTTGATATTTTGGGGATTGGCTTCTTTCATTTGGCATGATAGTCTCTGGGTCCATTCATTTACTTGCAAATACCATAATTTCATTCTTTATAGCTGAGTAATATTCCATTGTGTATATATACCACATTTTCTTTATCCATTCATCTATTGAATGGCACTAAGGCTGGTTCCATAGCTTAGTTTTTATGAATTGAACTGCTAAGAGTGGGGGAGGAAAGACTAGAAGTTCATAGGATTAGACAAAGGAGAATGAGAAGAAGGGAGGCAGATGGGAATAAGAAAGACAGTATAATGAATCAGACATAACTTTCCTATGTCCATATATGAATACATGACCTGTGAAACTCCACATTATGTACAACTGCAAGAATGGGATCCTAATTAGAATAAGTTATACTCCATGTATTTATAATATGTCAAAATACACTACTATGATTCATATCTAAAAAGAACAAACTTTAAGAAAGGCTTCTAAACTATATGGTCAGGAATAGTCATAGCAACAACCC
This sequence comes from Glaucomys volans, assembly GCA_020662805.1. Lineage (NCBI taxonomy): Eukaryota > Metazoa > Chordata > Mammalia > Rodentia > Sciuridae > Glaucomys > Glaucomys volans. The sequence goes on from JAJEJO010002423.1 coordinate 129,938, forward strand.
CACTTCTCAGTATTAAGTTTGTTTTAATCCACTTTCCATTGCTATGACAAAATACCTGAGAAAATTAATTTAAAAGAAGAAATATTTATTTTGGTTTATTGTTTCAGAGATTTCAGTCTATGGTCTATTATATACCACTGGCCATAACTTATCCACATTTTTATGGCCACATCTGAATTCAAGGGAATCTATAAGTCTTAGTAAGCATTCTTGGAGTTCATATGCCCAAATAACATTTGAAGGTGTATTCCTGACCAATGAAATCAATTTTCGAGGACAACTGGTAGTTTCTCCCACAGTCTAGCTATTTTCCCACTAAATATTCACCATATGCTTCTTTTGACACTTAAAACCCAATCATACTTTTCCAAGAGAGGTAATCCCAGAGCCTCACCCAGTGATTACTTCACTATTCCAGATGTGTCCTGTCTTGTTGCCTGGTAACTGCTATAATAAAAAGCAAACTACCCACCTTAGAACACATCCCATACATCATGGCACAGCTGGTAGAGGATAAACACAATTAAAGTTCTAATTTGGTAAAGAAAATAAGAATCACATAGCCACTGGTCCTTAGCAATGATAAAAATCCTCTCTGATGACAGGTTTTGGCCCCTGCTGCAGCTTCTGTTATGGTTACCTCCGGCTGTGGCTATTGCTTTAGATCCCAAGAATGAATGCTCCAGTATTATAGTTAAAACTCTCAACTCTTTAAGGAACCACACTATTGCACTTTCAGTCAAACCAGAACAGGGCTGACAGCATCTCATGAAGGGGATTGTACCTCCTTCCATCTCTGCCTGCCAACTGGCTGACTTTAAATCGTATCCATGAATTTTCTTTAGATGTTTGTCTTAAAGTGAAAAAAGCAGTCAACATACCTCAATCTTACTGTCTCTACTATTTTCCCTAATGCTGCAGCTATGGTCACATTAATTTTTATCATCAAATAACAAATCACATCATCTTTCAGAACATAACCCCCATCCTCCTCACCTTCCACATGATGCCTAGACCAGTGCAAAATACATGGTTTCTGTCACATGCAGCCTTCAATTTTCAGTCCAAACTTCCTTAACACTCAGTATTTAGTCTTTTGCAACAGAAACTTCTCTAGTTAGTTTTAAGCTGAAAGGATTTAGTACAGGAAATTAGGTGCTTCAAAACCATTGGAAGGTCCCCTAGAACAACTTTTATTTTGAGTCTCAAGAATATGTACATGTATGATTACACAACTGGTATGAATCTGCATCATGCACAACCATAGAAACAAAAAGATGTATCCCATTTGTGTATGATGAATCAAAATGCAGTCTGTAAAAATAAAAAATAATTAAAAATTTTAAAAAAGAATGATACTTAGGTATCTGTCTTTAAAAAAAGAAAGAAAGAAAAAAAAGAAATGAGATGATTTTGAAGTTAGGCATGAAATAGGTGTTATTCTGAAGTGAGATACCATGCATAGACCCAGTATTTGCTGTTTCATAAAATCCAAATCCTGCTACAACCTATCTCACTAGCAGAAGTATCAGAAATACTAGACTTCATTCCCAATATATGAGTATGTCTGCTCATTGGAAGCTAAGCCTGTTGGGAGCCTGAGAGTACTGGAGTCTGAGGAACACAGTCTTAACTTTTCAGTGTGTTGTCAGCCAAACATTGCCCAACATACTTGACATGGATAGAAGTGGGTCTATGTGCAATATATTCTAGGATTTAAAACACTTTCATAGTGAAGGAACCAAATGAATCATGGAAAGTTAATGCTAAAAAATGTAAGATGCCATTAAAAAGAGTACATGCAATGACATAAACAAACTTATAGTACACATATAAGGTTGAAATAAAATCAATGGTCAGAAAAAGCTGAGACACAGTTGGAAACTTTAGGAAAGAATTTTGTAGAAGGTACTATTAAGGAAAAGAGCTTCAGAAATTGCCATTGAAGTTCCTTGGGCTTTTGCTGACAGTAGAGGTGTATATGTGTAGAGCAAAACTTAGTGAGGCCAGGTAAAGATGAAGAACTTTCAGAATCTGCACAAGGAAAGAAAATATTGGAACTCCAACTAGCTACTGTAAAATTCTACAGTCATCACCATGGTATTCGGTAGAGACCCCAGTGGGGTCAGATCTTGATAAATGCACTGAGGTATGTCTGGAATGAAAATTTCCCTGCACAAAACAGGAATTCTTGAAATAGGATTTAAAAGATTCAAACTAGTCCTCAAATAAGTCAGCTGTGTTTAAAGCAAGACATCAACTCACTCAATAATGTAGCTTCTCAGTGCTTAGCATACATTAAAAATTACTACACATGCAAAGAAGAAGGATATTATAATGCATAATCAGGAGAAAAATCAAGAAATAGAAACAGATAATGTTTTAGTCAGCTTTTTTGCTGCTATGATTAAAAGATCTGACCAGAACAATTGTATAGGAGGAAAAGTTTATTTGAGGGGGCTTCAGAGATCTTGGTGCATAGAAGGCTGGCTGCATTCCTCAAGGCTCCAGGTGAGGCAGGACATCTTGGAAGGATGTGGCAAAGGGAAACAGCTCACATGTTGATCAGGAAGCAGAGAGAGAGACTCTACTCACTAGATACCCAAAGCCAGGTCCCCAGTATCCACCTCCTCCAGCCACTATTCACAGTCCTATTGGCATTCTGATCTTCTGAGCTCCCACCAGAAGAGTTATTAAGCTCCACTTACAAGAATCTGCAGGATTTCCAGTGTGCACTGCTAAATATCTCAAAATTCCTCCCACCAATTCCAAAAAGCTCAAAAACCTTCTGAACCACATGGTCAGGTTAGTCACAGCAATGGACCCACTCCTGGGTCCAATTCTACTTTAGTACCAATTTCTACTTTAGTCAGCTTTTTTATTGCTGTGACTAAATGATATGACCCAACAATTGTAGAGGAGGAAAAATTTATTTGAGGGCTCATGGTTTAGTCCATAGAAGGTCGGCTCCATTCCTCCTGCCTTGAGGTGAAGCTAAACTATCATGCAAAAAGAGTGTGGTAGAGGGAAACAGCTCATGTGTTGATCAGGAAGGAGAGAGAGAGAGAATGAGAAAGAGAGAGAGAGAGAGAGAAAGGAGAGAGAGAGAAAGGGAGAGGGACTTCACTCACCAGATACAAATATATACCCCTAAACCATGCCCCCAGTTCCCACCTCGTCCAGCCATACCCTACCACTTCAGTTACTATTCAGTTAATCCCTATCAGGGGATTAATTCTCTGATTGGGTTAAGACTCTCACAATCCAATCATTTCTCCTCTGAATCTTCTTGCATTTTCTCACACATGAGCTTTTGGAAGACACATCACATCCAAACCATAGCAGATAAAAACGTCACAGAGAATGTTCTAGTATACAAGGATGATAAAACAACTATAATAAATATGCTTGCTTTACTTAGGAATTTAAAAGGAAAACAAGAAATGCTAAGAAGAGAAATGGAAAATACAGTATAAAACCAACATGAGATGTCTAAAGAAGAAAGGCAGATAAACTAGGAAGAGTGATGCACAGATGCACACCTGTAATCTCAGTTACTCAGCAGGCTGAGGCAGGAGGATTGCATGTTCAAGACCAGACTGGGTAACTTAGCAAGACCCTGCCTGAAAATAAAAAATGCAGAGGGCTGAGATGTAGCTCAGTGGTAAAGTGCCCCTGGTTTCAATATGCAGTACAATAAATAAATAAACAAACAAACAAACAAACAAACAATGAAAGATAGGTTTTGTGAAATGAAAAATTTACAAATTCATAGGATAGGATAAAGATAAAATTAGACAATTGAACTGTATGGGTATAAAAGGCATAACCAGAGAATCTATCCAAATTGATTCACAGAAGGAAGAACAAAATCTACACATTCAACTTCATTTATATGAAATAATAGGAAAGACAAATGGTATTTAACTGAAGAAAGCAGATCAGTGGTTACCAGGAGCTGTTAGGATAATTAATTGCTATAGACATAGGATCTTATATTTACATTGGTGGGTATATTTGTTAAAATGTGTACAACTAAACACTTAAAAGAGAGACATTTTCTTATATGTAAATTATACTTCAGTAAAGATGATTTAAAAATAAATCAGTTAATTTCAATACTCTGGCAAAAATTAGAAATTTGATTTAAAATAAATTACCATTTATAACACCAGCATTTTAAAACTAAAATATACCTAGGAATAAATCAACCCAAAGTATGCAATGCTTGTGTATGTGTGTGTGTTTTTCTCTATCAACCTATGTTTGCTTTTATTTTCTGTTAGTATTCTGGAGTTTTGTTTGTTTTCTTAATGGCCTCTCTGGTATAAATGGATCTTGTTTGTAATAGATTTATTTTTTGTCTCTATAGTATAAAGGGATTTTATTTCTGTAATGGATTTATGTTTTCCTTCCATTTCTTTCTCATGATTGACAACCTTTCTTTCCAACTATTTTTATTGTCATAACACTTTGCCCATTTTATTCTTTGAGATTCTTTTTCTTCAGATTATTCTATTTTAAAGTCTTTGAAATAGGGAAACAATACGTCTGTCAATGTACTTTAAAAATTATTTTATTTTATTTGTTCTAATTAGTTGTACATGACAGTAGAATGCATTCATACATTTTGATAGATCATACGTAAATAGTGTTATATCCCATTCTTCTTATTATACATATTGCAGGATCACATCGGTCATGCAGTTACACATGCACATGAGGTAATAATGTCTATTTCACTCTACTATTATTCCTTTCCCCATGCCCTTCCCCTTTTCTTTGGGTAATTATTTATATGATACAGATATTTCATTTGCTTTTAGTTTATGAACACTTTCTGCATTGACTTTAAGTAGTTAGGCTCTATGTTTTGTTTTATTTTGGATTATCACACATTTTTAAATAAAACCTTAAAAATGTTAGAGTGGATGACAGAGTGTAAGCTGGGGTCATTGCAGTTTTGTTTCTGATTTTCTGTATGAAAAAAATACCACCCAATGTTTCGTTTCTTTTCCCTTGAGAGTTAGATTCTCCTATATTTCCTTTAGTTTTTGATGTTAGATATTGAAGTAGCATTGAAGGAAGCCCTTAAATAGTAAGATTTTGAAGATGAGGCACAGCAATAGCTGTCCCCACTTCTCTTCAGGAAGCTTCCCCTGTCTAGGATTATAATTCATAGAAATTGAGAAGGAAGAGTGAACCTAGCTTCTCTTCCAACCCTCTGCTCCCTTCTACCATATGCCGTGCAGCTGAGTTCACAGAAGGATGCTCCACACTCTGTCCAGCTGTGCCTCTAATCTCATCACTTAAATCAAGATACTTGAATGGAACTAACAATTTGGGGAAGAGTAGTTTCCCTCTTGAGTTATGAAAAACTCCAGGTCAACTTTCAGTTTTCTCTAGTTAGTTCCAATTTCAATGTACTTGGTCAGAGTGTTTATGCATTTCAGTTTGTGGTATTTCTTCATTCCTTGATGACCACAGAAATTTTCCTTCTACTCTTCATTCATTTTTGGTCTCGGTGGCTTCTAAGCAAGGAGATTGGAATAAAAATGCCTCTGCCGATTTTCAAATGCTAATTTAAAAGTTAACTGACTTCATAACACACACACACACACACACACACACACCAAATCCAGAAAAGAATTTACACACTAAATATACAGGTATGAAACAGTCTTTCAAATTGTTTCAGTCCCACTCAGTCCCATTCACTTCAGTTCATACTGCTTAGATATAATGGCTTATTACCTCCTCTAATCAAGTTCACACAACCAAAATATCTCATAACAATGGCAAGAACAGTAACCAGGCTGGGTGTGCGGTGGTGCATGCCCGTAATCCCAGCAAATTGGGAGGCTGAAGCAGGAGTATCCTGAGTTCAAAGCCAACTTCAGCAATTTAGTGAGGACCTCAGCAACCTAATGAGACCCTGTCTCTAAATAAAATTTAAAAAAGGGCTGGGGATGTGACTCAGTTGTTAAGCATCCCTGTGTTCAATTCCTGGTACAAAACAACAACAACAATGAACAACAACAACAACAAAAACCCTCAGCGACCAGGAAATAGCCAGGAAATAGTTCCAGCAGAGATTTAATTGTGCACATGAAGTTGAAACTAAATGAGAAAAAAAAATATGCTAAAACTTCTGATTTTATTTGAATAACAAATCAGCTCTAGTGTTTAACTTTTATTCAACCCTACATTGTAAGTTTGAGTAGAATCCTTGAGAAGAACTTTTGTCAGTATACAACAAATACGTGAATATATCCTTGAAATGATAATGGAGTGCACTTATTTGAGAAATTAACCAAATGATTGCATTTAGTATTTAGATCATTCCTATGAACACAATATAGCTCATTATAATGAAAAAATGACATCATTTCTAGCATTAACTTTCCTTTATGGATATAAATATTTGCCATTGCAGGTACTCGTAGATCCTGGCTGAAAGGGTAGCCAACACCTTTGCTGTTGGGGCAAAAGAAAATCGAGTCTGGAAGATCCCATTTGGCTACTAAACTCTTGACCCAGAAGTCATATCACTTTTGCTCCTAAATAGTTGGCCTGAACTGGTCACATGATATCATCTGACCATAAGGGGATCCAAAAAGTCCAATCATACCCTTCCCCAGAACTTGGAGACCAGCCTTGATGACTACTACAGGGAAATATCCCAGAAAAAATTTATATGCAGCTCTCCAAATATGAGATGATTAGCCAGAGCAACATGTTTTCTAAACTTTCTAAAGAGACTAGTTGTTATTACACTAAGCCATATCATAACTCTCAACATAGGACAGATAGGTGCGTCTGTAAAATTTGAGGCATCCTTCCCATGCAGATATTTCAAGGACTTAAAAATCATTTTTAGTTAAACATTTTATACAAAAAAAAAACACATTCTTTTGGCAGAGAGAAAGATTGGTTAAGGACAAGTGTTGTCAAAGTTCTGATCAAGATTAAATACTGTGGATTGGGATGAGTGACTCCCTGTTATTTTTTCTTGTACTTTCAACCCTTTGCTCTGTGAAATGTGCTCTTCTCAAGAGAAGCCGAGTTCCTTAGTACTTACTCAGTCAACATCTGTATATTCTAGCAGTCTTGGCCTCTAGGTTGCAAAGTTGACGTCAAGGATACTGGAAGGGTCTTTCCACTCTGAAGTCAATGAACGTTTATTCTTATTGCTACTTTAAAGTTTTATAGGTTTTAATCTTTTGCTTCAGAAGTGTCTTTTATAAATGAAACTTCTCTTCTGAAGAATTTCTCAGCTATCACAACATTATTTTGATCATTTTTAATGTTTGCTATAACAGCAAACACTATTTTTTTATTATTTTTTATTATTTTTTGATTCATTGTACACAAATGGGGTATAACTTTCATTTCTCTGGTTGTATACGCAGTAGAGTCACACCGTTTGTGTAATCATACATGTACATAAGGTAATGATGTTTGTCTCATTCTATTATCTTTTTTTTCTCAATTGACTTTTAAAAATTTTTTTATTGGTTCTTTTTAATTATACATGACAGTAGAACCCATCTTGATATAATTATACAGTAGGGAACATATCTTTGTTTTTCACAATGTAGATTCACACGATTCATATAATCTTCCATATACATAGAGTAATAATGTCTGTCTCAGTCTACTATCTTTCCTTCCCCCACCCCCTCCTATCCCATTTTCCTCTACACCACCCATTTTCCTTCTTTCTTCTTTTGTTCCCCTGCTGTCACCCCTCTCCCCCATTATGTATCATCATCCACTTATCAGGGGAAATTTTTTGACCTTTGGTTTTTTGGGCTTGGCTTATTTCACTTAGCATGATATTTATCAGCAAATGTCATACCTTTATTCTTCTTTATGGCTGAGTAATATTCCATTGTGTATATATACCACAATTTCTTTATCCATTCATCAAGTGAAGGACATCTAGGTTGGTTCCACAATCTAGTTATTGTGAATTGAGCAGCTATGAACACTGATGTGACTGCATCACTGTACTTTGCCGATTTTAAGTCCTTTGGGTATAACCTGAGGAGTGGGATAGCTGGGTCAAATGGTGGGTCCATTCCAAGTTTTTTGAGAAATCTCCACACTTCTTTCCAGAGTGACTGCACAAATTTGCAACTCGGCCAGCAATGTATGAGTGTGTCTTTTTCCCCACATCCATGCCAACACTTTTTATTGCTTGTGTTCCTGATAATAGCCATTCTAATTGGAGTTGGATGAAATCTTAAGGGGGGTTAATTTGCATTTCTCTAATTACTAGAGATGATGAATACTTATTCATATATTTGTTGATCATCTGTATTTCTTCTTCTGTGAAGTATCTGCCTAGTTCCTTAGCCCATTTATTGATTGGGTTCTTTGTATTTTTGGTGTAAAGTTTTTTAAGTTTTTTATACATTTTGGAGATCAGTGCTCTTCTGAAGTGTGTGTGAAAAAGATTTTTCCCACTCCATAGGCTCTCTTTTCACATTATTGATTGTTTCTTTTGCTGAGAAAAAACTTTTTAGCTTGAATCCATCCCATTAATTGATTCTTCCTTTTATTTCTTGCACTCTGGGGGTCATGTTAAGGACACAAATGGGATATAACTTACATTTCTCTGGTTGTATATGAAGTAGAGTCACACCATTTGTGTAATCATATATGTACATAGGGTAATAATGTTTGTCTTATTCTTTTATCTTTCCTTCCCCCACCCTTGCCCCACCCCTCATTTCCCTCTCTACAATCCATCCTTCCCCCATTCTTCCCTTGCCCCCTCCCTTCCTCCTTATGTATCATCATCTACTTATTAGAGAAATCACTTGGCCTTCATTTTTTTGCTATTGGCTTTTTTTACTTAGCATGATATTCTCCAACTCCATCCATTTACTTGCAAATGCCCTAATTTTATTCTTCTTTATGGCTGAATAATATTCCACACAGTTTCTTTCTCCAATATACTGCTTTTAAAATGACTTAATTTATTTGAAGATTCTGATAATAAGTGATTCTATAGTGATAAATGCAATTCTGGAGACTTTGATCATCAGAAGCATTTGTTATTTTTCTGGATGTGGATTCATTTCTTATCATGTCATGGATTGCAATTCTCAGAAGTAACAAGCAGCTATCTCTTTCTATTTGTTTCTGATGGTTGGTGATGAGACTTCATTCATACTGAGATCTTCAAACACTTTCCAAGTTAACACTTTAAATTATAAAACAGAGAAATCATACAAAAATATTAATAGAAATACAAAATTTTTCTTGATTCTTCAAAACAGTTTCTTTAGGGGATTCCCCAAAGTTGTACTCTTCATGATATTTAGCCCCACACAATGCACCAATGTTCCTACAGTGTGGACAATGTCAAAGAAAGGTTTTGAACTATTTTTTCAAAATTCCTGTACTTTTTCTGGAGACAAAGAAAGAGAGACAAAGAAAGATTTGAATGTTTAAAAATTTTAGGCTTATTATTTACTAATGATTTTTAGACAGTATATAAGTAAAAACCTCTTTTGACATTGTATATATTTTAGTTACATTCCAAAATAAAATTATTTTCATGATCAATAATTATTGAATTTATGATATTTGCTATATAGTGTAGTGACTATTTAGTGAGATTTCACATTATCCTAGCTATTGTCTTATGATTTACATTACTTTCCTAAAATTTTCCTCCATTAGACATTAAAGAGCATCTTTGTAGAGTTTTTTTGTCTTAAAAACAGGGGAAATGCAAAGTTCAGAATTTGAATGAAAAGATTTCTAGAGTTAGTCTAATTCTTAAAGTCAATGATTATCCTAATTCATATGTACATATCAAACCTACTTTCATTTGTTTTGTTCTTTCTAAACATTGTCTCAAAATAAGCCTGAACAATATTTCTTTACCCCAGTTCCAGCAGGTCAAGTAGTCCTCTGCTGTGCCTTTGAGAGTCTTCCTAGTGTTCACAGAGTTTCCAAGGAGAAGCATTTGAAGGCATTATGAACCTTGCCAGAAGAGTTAGAAATACATCACCACTTTTGAGATTTCCTTATAAAAAGTAAAAACTATGTAAAAAGAAATATTTAAGGAGAGTCATTGTAATATTAGGAGAGCGATGTAATGTTGAAAAGTTCACAGGAGCAAAGTCTATGTTTGTAAATTACTCTCTGTACCATCTTGATGCATTACAGGCACTCAGCAGATATTTATTTATTAAGTGAATGACTGAAATGTCCAACTGTAGCATGAGAGTAAACTAAATTACTGAATAACCCATTCAGCAGATGATCATAAGTTATTTTGTTAGGAAATGTCGTCTTTATACCAAGATGGTGGGATATACGCTGATTCATTATTATGGGGATTGTAATTTGTCTTTGTGTGTAAGATTTTTTTTTAATGGGCATGCCTGTTCTATAGCAATTTCATTTCTAGAAATTTATTCTAAAAATAACTGTATCATCATTTTAGTTGCTAAAAGGTGTATTGCAGATTTATTCAGATTAGCCAACATTTATGTGACTTTTCTTTTCCATATCTTCTGCCATGTGCTTTCTTATGTATCATTTTGAATATAAAATTTATGTCAGGGAAAATGTGCTATCAAAATGATGTAATTTAACTGACCTGTAGGTTTTTAAACCAAGTAAGTGGCCCCAAATCATAAAAGTTGATGATTACCAAAATAGTAAAACAACATTTTGGTAACTATTACAGAACATTAATATTTAAATCATGCCATTGAAGACTTATGGAGGTGGTGTGGGAAAATCGGTCCAACCTTTTTCTTAGCCTGTCATGCTACCATCAATGTTTTCCTTAATGCTTAGTAAATTGCTTTTTATCTGTTATTTTATCGGTTTGGGATAGTGAAGTATTAACCTTTTCAGCTATGTATATTGACTTGTCTATTGCTTCCTTTAATTCTGTTAGCTTGTATTTCACATCGTGTGTGGTTCTGTTGTTGGTGCATGTATTTATAATGGTCATCTCTTCCCAATGACCCCTTTATCAGTATAAAACAAACCTATTTTTCACAGCAACATATTTTTGTCCTAAAGTCTATTTTGTCTGATATCAATACAGCCATGCTTGTTCTCAATTGGTTTAAACTATTTGTACCTTTAAATTTAATATCCATCACTTATAGGTAGAATATAGTTAGGTTCTGTTTTCAAATCTAGTTTGATCATCTGTGGCTTTTATTTAGATGTTTGTTTCTCTATATTTCTGTTTCTTTTTTCTTAAGTAGATGTCTTCTAATGTACTATTTTATTTCTTTTGTTATATTTTTAGTTGTTTTATTGGTAGTTGCTCTCTGGATTACAATGTACATTTTAATATAAAATAATTCAGCTCATATTAATACTAAGTTAGTTCCATGTGTGTATCAAATATTTGCTCCAATGCAGTTCCTTCCCCTTCCCCTCTTTGTGCTGTTATGATTATACAATTACATTTTATAAGATCATCAATGCTGATTGGTCATTTTTTATGGAGTTTTGCTTTGAAATCAATTAGAGAAAAATCAGAAGTATTACATTTCCCTATGTAAATATCTCTGTTGATGCTCTGTACTCTGTGTGTGTGTGTGTGTGTGTGTGTGTGTGGTTTTGAGTTACCATGTAGAACCCCTTCTTTTTGGCTTAAAGGGCTCCCTTTGGTATTTCCTGTAGGGAAGTTTTGTTAGTAACAAGTATTTTCTTTCGTTCTTCTAACATGATTTCCTTCAATGTAACATCAGGGGTACCTCAAGGATAGTTTCTATTGACTTCTTTCTTTTTTGCTGTACATTGGCTATATTTTCCTGTTTGTTTGGATGTCTCACTTTTGTTGTTGTTGTTTTTAAAAACTGGGGAATTTAGATAATTCATGTGATTCTCTATATTCATAATAGTTGTATTTTATAGTTACTGCAAATGCATAAGTGACGATCTTACAGGAGGTATGTAGTCGTATCACATTGGTTATAATCTTAACTTCTGAAAATAATCCATTCTGGTAGGCTCTATTTATTTATGTTACAAAAGGTACAAAAAGGTTGAGTTGGCTTAATACTTGGACTGCTCAAATTTTTCACTACATTGTGCATTCACATTCATGTGACCCATGATAAAACACTTTAAGTATTGATTTGGGGGTTTAAAATAAATTTTAGCAACTGGACCAAAATTAAAAAATACAAAAATCTACGAATACTAGGGATTGAATATGCATTGTCACAACTGTGGGATGAGATCTCCCACCTTAGATTTGTTCCTGTGTTTTGTTGTAGCTGCTGTGTGTTCAGAGAATTTCTAGGACGAATTTTTAGGGTATTTATTCCTTGCAGTGTAAGCTCACTGAAATATTTGCTATTTATTTACCTATCTATCTATCAGTCTTCCTATCAATCAGTCTATCTATGTAATTGTTTGTATTTTTAAGTCTATTTGGGGAAGATTAACCCCAGTCAGCACAATTTAGTGGTTAAATTTCCTTGAGCCACTAAATCTTCCCATATTTTCCTCAGGGGTCTGTGTGTATGGGGTCACACTTTCAAAGTTTAGCCCGTTTACATGTCTGCATTAGTCTTTATTTCCTGATTGCACAGGTTGTCAAGGTCAGCCAGATAGGAGTAAATAACTGGGGATCCTTCCAGTCTTTGCTGGGCATGTGCAGATACTTGGACTTCTAGATCTCTAGAAATAGGGTTTTTCAAAACCCTTTGGGATTATGTCATTACTTAGATCCTCCTTTCAAATTTTGCTTAGTTTTCTATTTGTTCCAACTTTTATTGCAACCATAGGCATCTAAATTATTAATTATTGCAGCTAATTATATTTGTTTGTTTGTTTTTTTGACAATGGCCTGAAAAAAGGACTTTCTGGGGAGCTAAACTCAGGTTAGACACCAACAATATCCTGGAAATGCAACTTATTCAGGTAACTGTAAGTCTGGTTGGATAGTGACAATCCTCTGGGGAATGGGGCATTATGAAGAACTCCGAATCAGTCAAGCCCCATCCAGGGACTGCAGACTGTCAGTGATCACAGTTACCATGACATGGAACTGGAGATGGGAGAACTAGATCTATTCCTCAAATACAATGCTACAGATCCCACTTTTGTTATGAAAGACTAGTGGTTTTTCTATGTTGTTGCATGACTTTGGTTAATTTCAAGTGTTTCAACAAGGTCAATCTTGATAATTTTGTGAGTATTTTCTTTGTTTTTCATGGTGAAAACTTAAAAATATCCTTAGTTTGCCATTCTGCAAATTTCACTTCAAATGAGTATTTTTATCACTCTGCTTGGAAACTAGTGTTTGTAGAAGTAATTTTCATCTTTCTTCACTATCATATGTCTCTCTTATATACCTTGCCTTTCTAAACTGATAAGCTAATCAATTCTAACACATTTATTTTATTTCATTTACTGAATGGATTTTCAAGCACCCACAATAAGAACTCTACTTTGCTATTTAATGTGGGAGTAAACGTCAGACACCCACTTTACCCTCAAGAGCCTGAACAAATGGATAAAACACACATAATGCAAATAAAACCAAAAACCTAAATTATGTAATAAATTCCATCAAATGATAGATGTAGGTAATTCATAGAGTTCTAAGGAGTAATGTTTCATCTGAAGTATCTGTGGAGTGCTTTTCAAAGTCACGGCATACAACTTAATATGTTCATGGATGATAACATCATCCCATCCTAATTTCTGAATGCGTATTTTTTACATTTCAGCTTCTCCAAAATGCTTTGTGAATGGTAGCTGTTTTAAGCACTGGCACATGTTAGAGCAAGTTTTCATGACCCTTAAATCTTAAGGTACTAGTGACATCCTATTCAAAATTTTCTGTCATCATTATCGTCACTCATCATTTTTTCAAGGTAGCAAAGTCATTTCATAGATGCCTGTGACTGTTATTATCATCGATCTGGAAGTTACAATGAGAAATACATTTTCGTTGAAGGGCAAGGAAAGTATTCCACAGAGCTGGAGAAAACTAAAAGCAGAAGGTTCTCTATTAAGGGACTAACATTGCAGCTATGCTCATGATAAGAAAGTGTTAAATTTTATTTCATCTGTGAGCAAGCTGGTCATGTCCATATTTGGTGCACTAGAAGATGTTGAATGAATAAATGGGGCATCTGTGGAAGCCCAAAGAGAACGAACATCTTCCAAATAAATGTCTGGGCAAAAATAAACAATCAAAGAACAGGTCTGCTCAAGTCCACCGTTGGCTCTAAAAATAGTTATACATGAAAATAGAGTCAAGTGTTTCACAAAGTACCTTGGCAATAAGAAGTGCTCTTCCAGTGAGGTGTAAGTCCTAGGAATTCAAAGAGTTGGGCAAAGCAACTAAATGGCTCAGTTATAAACACGGGTTGCTAAAGGAAGAAGCATTAGAAATAATGACAGGCACAGTGGGAACTCCTGCACACAGCACCATAAATCTGACCGACGTCAGCAAGACACAAAACAGCAGCTGAAACACGGGGTCTGAAAAACTTGCTGAAAAAAGGTCAGTGGGGGACTGTGTGGATAACTGAGCAGGAATAGTAATGGACAATGCCAACTAGTCTTTCTACGTGACCAGCGCATTACGATTTGAAAGTACTCAAATAAAGATGAAATACTAGATGTTAAAATGCATTTCGTGTGTTTACTGGAAGGTGGTTGATGTTAATCCTTTTAAATCTCTGTTCAGTATTAAAGCTTAGAGAACCCTTCACATGGCAGCAAGGAGTCATTTTTCAAAGGGGGTGTAATGGAAGGATAATCCTAATATTTGTTGCTTGATTTTGAGTCCTCATTCAGCCCATGTGAAATTGGGCCTCATTTTGCAGGTTGATTATGAAACATTATAAATCTCAAAATTTAGCCAAAGCATACACAAGAGTATGTTCCAAATTATCCATCATATGAAGTAGGAGAGTCGGGATGATGAAGGCAGGCTCAGCTCCAATTATAATTCTGCCATTCCCTATAAACATGCTACTTTCAGGATTCCTTAAACTATTAAGAATTTTTAAAACAATATATTTATTAAGCAGAATAAGTCTAGATAACACAACAAAACTATCACTTGAGACCTTGACTCCTGCATTGCTCCCCTGGGGACATTGTGAACAGGGTAAAATAGCCCAGTGGTCTCTTGTTCACTTGATTGGGTATAACAGCCCTTGAATGTAAAGCTGGGTCTGTTGATGCAAATCTGTAATTCTCCAAAACATGCCAGGAGTGGTGGTTAATTATATATGTTGATTTAGTTAACCCATGGTGCCCAGTGTCTTGTTTAGTACCAGTCCAGTTGTTGCTGTGAATATATATTTTCAGATATGATTAACATTTAAATCAGTAGATTTTGAACAAAGCAGATGCCAACCATACCATGGGTGGGTCTCATCTAATCACTTAAAGAGCTTAAGAGAAAAAGTCACATTTACCCAAGGAAGAAAAAAATGTTACCTCAAGGCTGCCTTCAAATTGTAGAACACGATGTCAACTTTTCTTTTCTGCATTGTCCTGCAGGTTTGAGATATGCCAGCCTCCACTATCGCTTCAGACAATTTTCAAAAATAGATGTCTCTGTCTCTGTCCTTCATCTCTCTCTGTCTCTCTCTCCATTTATATGTATATATACATAAATATATATACATACATATGCATATGCATATACATATACTTTATCATAACATTCCATTCATTCTGATTCTTTGGAGAAGCTTGATCAGAAACTTCAACCTTTTCCATATTTAGCCACCACTGTATCTGAAATACCTGTAAGGTGAGTGGGTTTCCATCATTAGAAGTACTGAAGATTGTTGGACAGATCTACATGCTGAATTGACTTTCCTTAGCTGTTTACTTGAAGTATTAAACTTTCATTTCTAATTGGGGCAAATAATAGAACTCGATGTACCTATTTTCACGTTGCCTTGTAGAAGTGAATGAACTATATTATAAACACTGGAAATTGAATTGCAACATAAATCTGCTGAATTTCTGTATGAGAAATGGTGTTCTCAAATATTTTTATATTGCTTTGTAGTTGTGGTAAGATCTTGAGATACATTCTGTCTCCAAGTTTGCTTGGTGATCTTTGCTTTATGACCTAAAGTAGATAATAATATATATGAAAATTCAATTAAGTTCAACTCAATTCAAAAATGTTTGTTGAAGGCCCACTATTGTTCTATATTAGAGAGAAAAGAAAGGAAGAAAGAAAGAAAGAAAGAAAGAAAGAAAGAAAGAAAGAAAGGAAAAGAAAAGAAAGAAGGAAGAAAGAAAGAAAAGAAAGAAGAAATAGCTCTTCTTTCAAAGGGATCAATATTCAGTGGGGAAGATATGGAAATGTCTACTGAAGTCATGGATAAAAAGTTTTTACTCTAAACTTCAAAACTGATAAAAAAATAATAAAAATGGAGAATAAGTAAATAAGACAATTTCATTAACACCCAAAAAATTAATATAATTTCTAACTCCACATTATGAAGCACATGTAGACTGGAAAAAAGAAAAAAGAAAATCATGCTTAGCATTGACACATAATGCCTTGGATCTCAAGGCAAAAATAAATCAACCCACCTCCAAATAAATTGTCTCACTCCAAATAACATATATTCTTAAAATGAGAAAGCCCTGTTAGACATGTTTGACAGTCCAGAATTATGAAAAGAGGAGTGTTAAAAGAAAAAAATTCATGATGGTCCACATTCCACTTCTGTTGTTCGTGGTCTGGCTTCTCTGTCCAAGGACGTGATCCATTGTAAGGGGGATTTGAAGAACTAGAAATAGATTATTAAAGTCACCTTGCTACATTCAATGATCTAAGGGAACATATGCTCCTAGGGTGAAGGAAACTACTTATTTGATGAGAGTGGTCTTTGAAGTAAATCTTAAAACTCTTCAACAGAAGGTCCCACCATCATTCAAGGCTCAGTAGTGTTCGCAAAGTTATTACCAGGGGTACCAGGCCAGGAAAATAAATAAATAAAGAGGGAAAAAAAGACTAAAAGCAATCAAGGAAGAGGAAAGGAAACATGAACTAAAGACTGCTGGAGTAATAAAATCAGATCATTTTATAGAGTCATGATTAATCTTAGAAGGAAAAGAAGTCATATAAATGTACAAAAAAAAGTGATCCTAAGACCAGACAAAGGAATGAAAAGAATTTTTATAAAACTCAAGGAAGTAAAGGAAGACATGAAAACATCACCATGATGCAAAATATTCTAGAAATACCCTCCCACACACCAAAATAAAAAGGTGGGGGATGCAATTGAAAAAGTCAGAAATACAGACAGTAGGTTAAAGAAGATATCACCAGATGAAATGAAAACAGCACGTTGGATGGATTTCAGAGAAGACAGCTGAGAAGATGGAACACAGCAGGATGGTCATTTCTGAAGAAGAGAAGAGAAGCAGTTTGAGAGCCATTAGGGATGTTCACATATATTCTGATTTTTCATTCATTCCAGGAACATGGCATGATGGTAATCTCATTGCCTTTGATAGTCATGGGCTCTGTGGCTGATGTGAGCCACTAAATGTGAGCAGTAAACACTCTAGGAGTTAGTGTTTCATTGACTAAAGTCTCTGTTCTCCCTGTTTGGTCAATTGTGGAAGTCAATGCAGCAGGAATTTCCATTCGTTTAGGTCCCTGAGAGACTATGATCAGTGCAGCCCCTGGTGATCAGTTATGAACTTTCAGTATAAGCAGGAAATAAACTTTTATTTGTGTCAAACCAATAAGATTTTAGCACCACAGCATAACTTAGACTGTGATAAAAGCAGTGTGGAAAAATATTCCACGATGTACAGGCTTCCTAACAATCTTGGTACAGTTATAAACTTTAATAAGTTTAGAAACATAAATGTCACCAATTCATAAAAAAATTTGAAAGCTTAGTTACATTTCATCTATATGCTAGTTTGCTAATGTCATTAATGTATTTTTATTTATTTTTGTTTGTTCCAATGTTGCCACCTAAAGTCAGAGGTCAAAAAACTTCACATTAAAATTTATTGTTTACAATTCACAAAACCAAGTAAGTATAAAAACAAAAATAGCTTTCAAATAATGAATTCTATGAGTAGTTTGTTTTATTCACCACAGTACTCTGTGAAGAGAGAAACTGTCTGTTTTTTTCTTCTTTGTCTTTTCCTTTTTTAACCAAGTATGGTACCTGGCATTGTATAGATATGAAATGAACTTCTCTTGGACAGAATTGAATTATTGATGTTTTTTAATGTTGCCATATAGCTCAGGCAGGCTGATTCCTTTAATTATAGAAGATGATGAACAGGCAATCAATAAATATATGAAAAAGTGTTCAATATCTCTAGTAATTAGAGAAATGCAAATTAAAACAGCTCTAAGATTTCATCTTACTCTGATTAGAATGGCTATTATCAAGAACACAAACAGTAATAGATGTTGGTGTGGCTGTGGGAAAAAGAAGCACACTTTTACATTGCTGGTGGAGTTGCAAATTGGTTCAGCCACTCTGGAAAGCAGTGTGGAGATTCCTCAGAAACCTTGGACTGGACCACCTTTTGACAAAGTTATCCCACTCCTCAGTTTATACCCAAAGGAATTAAAATTAGCATACTACAGTAACACAGCCACATCAATGTTTATAGCAGCTCAATTCACAATAGCTAGACTGTGGAACCAACCTAGATGCCCTTCAACAGATGAATGAATAAAGAAGTTGATGTATATATAGACAATGGAATACTATTCAGCCATAAAGAAGAATAATATGGCATTTGCAGACAAATGGATGGAATTGGAGATTATCATGCTAAGTGAAAAAAGCCAATCCCCAAAAAACAAAGGCCAAATGTTTTCCCTGATAAATGGATGATAATATAAAATCTGGTTGCAGGAGGTGAGAGAAAAATGGAGGAACTTTAGATTATGTGGAGAGAAATGAGAAGGGGAGGCAGTGTGTGTATGAAAATGGTGGAATGAGAGAGACCTGATTACCTTATGTACATGTATGATCAGCAATAATGATATGAATGTACATCATGCACAACCATAGAAATGAAATTTTGCACCCCATATGTGTACAATGAATCAAAATGAAGTCTGTAAAAATAAAAAATAAAAAAGACAAAAAAAAAAAGGAACTATGATGGAGGCCATTTGGACTCTGTGTATGCACAATTTGAAATTTTTCTAGAGGGTTTTTATTTTGGAAAACAAGGATTTGATTTGAATTGACTTAGCTGCATAGGCTGCTGAATATTTTGTAAGTCAAGTCTGAGATTGAACAATTGCAAAAGAGATGATGGATAGAAGCCATTATATAATTGTGTCAAATTTATACTTTACAAACTGGCTTGGAAATGACATAACAGCATTTTACAATTAAAATGAAGTTCAAACTGAGACATCTAAAAATGTAACTGACAGGGTTTTTTACTCTTTCTTTGAAAGCAAAATGATCAGTCATGTTCTGGGAAATGAATTACATACACGAGACTGAGAGCATAAATATCTCAGTTTAAATCTCCTTTAGAATACCATAATTCTTCTCTGACTTTACACATTCAACTCTACCCAATAATACATGCAGTCCTTAACAAATTCTGAAGAGCCTTCTCTTTTATCTTTAATACAGAAGAAAAGTGGGTAGAGGAATTTTTGTTTTCCAGGTAAATCACATAAATACATGTGAATCTAATCCCCTTTGGCTAAAACAACATTACTACACTGTTCTGGGTCTCCCCTAGTTTTCTTCTTACGATTTTTCTTCCTTTGCTGGCTCTTTTTTCCTCTCTTGCTATTTGTAGATAATTTATTGGATCCAAATCTCTGCTGTATTCTTTTGCTCTCCTTGATGATCTTCAACTTCTATGACTGCAAAAATCAATCCCATACTGGTGACTTCCAATTTAGTATCAGTCCTACCCAATTTCTTGGGTATTGTATTTTGATTTTCAATTTCCTTCCAGACATACTGACAGGAATGCTCTGAAATTTCTGCAAACTCAGCATATCTAACAGATGATAGTACTGTTCCATGTGGACATTTCTTATCAGCCTTTCTGCTAATGCTTCGCAACTCAAGTTTTGGAAAGGGAAGTGGGGATTGTTAAGGAAGGGAGGCTGAGTCAGAATCATGTGTGGAGGTTTTGTAGTCACCCTCTTTCCACGTAATCTGTGCCTGAATTCTTTGGGGCAGGAAATTGGGCAAGTGGACATATGGTAAAACAATCGTGAAAACATTGTGTGTGGGAGTGGCCCTGATAGATATCCAGACTCCTTCTTTGCCCATTCCTTGCCGCTGCCACCAACCTATGACATCAAAATGACTAAGATAAAGCTGAGGGATTTCTTACTTATATCAGATGGATAAAAAAAAGAGAAAAGAGAGGCTGCCAAATTCTGCGGAATGGTAATACCATCTCTAACCTCTGTTTCATGCTCTTTACTTTCTTTTCCTCCATACTGCCTAACTTCGGATTTACCAGGATTCTTCTGCAATGACCTACTACAGGAGTTTTTGCCCTTAATCTTTTTCCCAATTTCACCTACCTTACATACTGCTACCAGAAGTATAAATATGTGGTGTGTGTGTGTGTGTGTGTATGTGTGTGTGTGTGTGTGTATAATTGAAGTATAATTTAAAGGTAATACAATTAATCAATATTTAGTCATATAATTTGATGAATCTTAAAAGTGTATATTGTCATGTAATCACCATGACCATCATAATATAGAACATTTTCCCAATTTGAAAAATGTTTCCTCATGCCTCTTTGAAGTATGTAATACCTCCCAATCTCCAGCTCTCCAGCTTTTGGGCAACAGCATATATGTGTGCGCACGCATGTGTGTGTATATATATATATATATTTGAATCATAGTTACACGCTCATACATATACATACACACACACTGGACAATAGTGTATATATAATATAAAATACACATATATATATAATGATATAATAGACTATATAGATATGCATAAAACATACATACAAATATATGTGTGCATATATATGACTGACTATTTCAAGAAATTAAATAAAGCAACATATATCATGTACACGTAGTCTTTACATTTTTTCTTTTTCAGAATTCTGGTTATTGTAGGTACTTAATATTTTCATATAAATTTCAGAATGACCTTATAATATCCTGCAAAAAAAGAGAGACTGATAATTTTTTTTTTTTTTGTAAGAGCATCGATTCTATACATCATTTCTGGGAAAAAATTTGGAATCAATTATATTAAACCTTCTAAAAGACTCAACATTATTTCTCATTTATTCTGGTCTTCTTTGATCAACATCAGCAATGCTTTTCTAGATTCGGTATATAGAATTTGAAGATATTTTTCAACTGTGTCCCTGAATGTCTAAGTCCATTTTCTGTGGCAATAAAAAAAATGCCTGAAAACAGTAACTTCTAAAGAATTAAAGTTTATTTGGCTCATGTTTCTGGAAGCTAGAAAGTTCAAAGACCTGGTAAGGGCCCTGTGGCTACATCATAGCATGGAGAGGCTATCACATGGCTAGATGGAGAAGGAGTTCTAGCTCCAGACTTTACTCCTCTTCTTATAAAGCCACTAATAATATCATGACCTCGTCCAATCCCAATTGTCTACCAAAGACTCTTCCTCCTGGTTTCATTAGTGTGTGATACTTGATAGAACTTAGTAAGTTTTCAATACCTGAACTTTTGAGGAATATATTTTAACCATAACACTAAATATTTTTGGAAACCATTCTAGATTTGCAGGAAGTTACAGAGATAGTGCAGAGAGAACCCACGTGCCCTTCACCCAATTTTCCACAATGCTTACACCTTACACAATCACAGTAGAATATTAAAATCAGGAGTTGATGCTGGTGCAGTGGATAAGAGTTTTTTTCTTTGCTTTAAATCACATGCTGGATTCATTGCACCACAACTACAGTAAAAATACAGAACTTTTCATCCACTAATAGCTAAATTGTATTACTCCTTTATAGCCATACCCACATCCTTCCTCACCACCATTCATAATCCCAGAAACCACTAATTTAAAGACTATCTTTATAATTACATCAATTCAGGAATGTTATATTTGTGGAACCATATGGTAGGTAATTTTTTGAGATTGACTTCTGTCACTCAGAAAAATGCCCTTGAGATTTATCTAAGTTGTTGTATATGTCAAGAATTTATTCCCTTTTATTGCTTAGCTCAGTGGTGTGGATGTACCACAGTTTGTTGAGCTATTTGCCACTTTGGGGATTGTCTGATTGCTTCCAGTTATAGGCTATTAGAAATAAAGCTGCTATCAATAATTCTCTGCAGGTTTTTGTGTGAACATAAATTTTCATTTCTCTGGGATAAAAACCTCACTAGTGAAAATGCTAGACAATATCATTAGGATAAGTTTAATTTTAATAAGTAGAAACTAGCAAACTCATCTCTGGACAATAATAGCGTCTTGAATTACCATTAGCAATGTATGAGAGACTCAGTTTCTTTATGTCCTCATCACTGTTTGGCATTGTCTCTGTTTTGTCAATTTAACAGATATACTCAAAGAAATAGCTTCTCTGTTTCACCAATTTTCCCTATTTATCTGTTTTCAATTTCATTGATTTCTTTTTCTTTTTCTCTTTTGTTTCTATTACTTAATTTTATTCTTGGTAAGAAATTTAGAACACCAATTTTTTTTTATTTACTTATTGATTCATTGAACACAAATGGACTCCAGCTCTTGTTTCTCTGGTTGTACACAAAGTAGAGTCACACCATCTGTGCATTCATACGTGTACACAGGGCAATGATGTCTGTCACACATTCTGTTATTATTCTTAGCCCCCCACCCTGACCCCACCCCTCCCTTCCCTCTATGCTATCTATCCTTCCTCCATTCTTGCCACCCTTCCCCCCAAATTATGCATCATCATTCATTTATCATAGAGACCATTCAGCCTTTGGATTTTTGGTATTGGCTGTTCTCATTTAGCATAACAGTCTCTAACATCATCCATTTGCCTACAAATGCTATAATTTTATTCTTCTTTATGGCTGAGTAATATTCCATTGTGTATATATACCACAGTTTCTTCATCCATTCATCTACTGAAGGGCATCTAGGTTGATTCCATAATCTAGCTATTGTGAATTGAGCAGCTATGAACATTGATGTGGCTGCATCACTGTAGCAATCTGATTTTAAGTCCTTTGGGTATAGGCCAAGGAGTGGGATCACTGGGTCAAATGGTGGATCCATTTCAAGTTTTCTAAGGAATCTCCACACTGCTTTCCTGAGTGGCTGCACCAACTTGCACTCCCACCAGCAATGGATGAGTGTACCCTTTTCCCCACATCCTCGCCAACACCTGTTGTTGCCTGTGTTCTTAATAAAAGACATTCTAATTGGGGTAAGATGAAATCTTAAGGTGGTTTTGGTTTGCATTTCTCTTATAGCAAGGGAAGTTGAACATTTTTTCATAAATCTGTTGATTGCTTGTAGATCTTCCTCTGTAAAGTGTCTGTTCATTTCCTTGGCCCATTTATTGATTGGGTTATTGGTGTTCGTGGTGTAAAGATTTTTGAGTACTTGGTAGATTCTGGAGATTAGTGCTCTGTCCGAAGTGTGTGTGGCAAAGATTTTCTCCCACTCTGAAGGCTCTCTCTTCACATTGCTGATTGTTTCCTTTGCTGAGAAGAAGCTTTGTAGTTTCACTCTATCCCAATCATTGATTCGTGCTTTTATTTCTTGCGCTTTGGGAGTCATGTTAAGGAAATCTGGTCCTAGGCCAACATGATGAAGATTTGGACCTATTTTCTCTTCTGTTAGGTGCAGGGTCTCTGGTCTAATTCGTAGGTGCTTGATCTACTTTGAGTTGAGTTTTGTACAGGGTGAGAGATATGGGTTTAGTTTCATTTTGCTGCATATGGATTTCCAATTTTCCCAGCACCACTTGTTGAAGAGGCTGTATTTTGTCCATTGTATGTTTTTGTCTCCTTTGTCAAGTATGAGATACCTGTATTTATGTGGGTTTGTCTCTGTGTCCTCTATTCTGTACCATTGATCTACCTGTCTATTTTGGTGCCAATACCATGCTGTTTTTGTTACTATTGCTCTGTAGTATAGTTGAAGGTCTGGTATTGTGATTACCCCTGCTTTGCTCTTCTTGCTAAGAATTGCTTTAGCTATTCTGGGTCTCTTATTCCTCCTAGAACACCAATTTTTGAGGATATATTCCACTTGTTAGATTAAAAATGAATTGCTTTTAGCCCTGGAGCTGAGAAATACCTTTGATTTTTGGTGAAATTTGGAAGTTTACAACTTTCTTATCAAGCTTATTCTGCTCTGAAATCTCTTATTTCTCCTTCTCTGTGTTGAAGATCTCACCTTCTTGGCGTCTGGACTTCTGCAGCTTCTTCTGGAAGCATTGGCGAGATATTCAGGGATTTTCACATCACTGATATCTGTTTTCACAAAAGGTGGAAATGACAAATTTCTGGTTTCTTTCACGTAGAGAAACTTTATAGAAGGGAAGAGGCCCAGTCCCAAGGAGCAAGTCACTGCTCAGCTGCTTCAAGAATAGCACCATCCAGCCTCCTTGACACCAGTGAGGATCATGGTGATGCCTTGGAGTGATCCTAGCTCACTGTTCTCTCACATGCTGACTGAAGTGTTGTTTTGTTTGTGCATTTGCTATTGTTTTTACCTTGACTTAACCTTGTTAAGGATGTTTGAGGATAACATCTAGGCATTTTACAAAGGTAGATCACTTGGGTACCACTATTGTGGTCACCACCAACTGATTTTGTGAAAGTAGCAAGAATCTTCTCCTCCTCCTTTATGCCCTCTGGCCCCCTTTCCTGGTGTAGTGGCTAAGTACAGCCTCTTTTGCACATGGCTTTGAGAAATATCTAGACAGGGAATATCCACCAGTTGTTCCTATGAGGACAGATTTCAATCTTCCCCTCCTTGGGTTTTTTAGTCTCACAGTTATCCTTCATAACCTTGCCACTGACATCAGTGTTCTTAGTTTCAGGTTTCTTCCCCTTGGTGTCTAATTTCTCAGCTTTTTCATCTGCCATCTTGCAAGAAGGGGAAAGCCAATTGATTGATTTTTTTTGTGCTTATGTTTATTAAGCCTTTCCATCTGCTTCATTTGGATCTATCTTGCTTTTCTTTTTCTAATTTCCTGAAGTGGGAGCTTGAATTTTAATTTGCAGTTTTCTTCTTTTCCAGCACAATAATTTAGTACTAGAAAATTTTCTTTTTTGCATTATGTTAACACCATCCCATATATTATGATATGTTGTACTTTCATTTAATTTCAACATATTGTTTCTAAATTTCCCTCGAGATTTTTGACTCTCACCCAGGGGTTATTTAGTGTTATGGTTTGGATATGAAATGTGCCCCCAAAGTTCCTTT
>JAJEJO010002424.1:0-46894 GCA_020662805.1 Glaucomys volans
TCCTTCTACCATGCTGTCTTTGGGTTCTCTTGATATATCATCTAAGTTTGTTTGGGACACTTTCTTCCCGTGTTTTCTCATGTTGCTTGGGTATCTTCCCCTCTAGTAGTATGAATCAGAGGGATTGCAATTTCCCTGTAAAGACTTAAAGTGTCCCTGCAGATTTCCAGTAACTCACCTGATATTTGAGAGGTGCTTGATCAAGCGGTGACCCAGGAAAGATGCTGCCCCACTACCTCCAGGTTGGGAATGATCAATCCTTCTGGGCAGAGGAGCCTGGTGTTGATAGACAATCAGATACAGCAAGGTGCTAGACCCCGGGTCAGGTTGTGGACCTGGGCTCTAGACCAAGTTGGGGAGGGGGCACAGAACTGTGCTCAGTGATGGAGACACTGGGCTTGAGAGCCCAGGCAGGCCTGAACTCCTTGCTGGGGGCTCAGGCGGTGGCTGGTGGTTGCTGTCTCCCGGGGATGCTGTAATATGGCGCCAAAAGGCCTAAACTCCCTGCTGGAGCTGGTGACTCCAGCCACTCCAGGCCAGATCTCTCTCATGAGCTGCTCTTGATAATCTAAACTGGTGGTAATTTCTTAGATTATACATAGATAGATGCAAAATATTTATATCTCCAAACTCTACTTTTTTATGATTTATTCCAAATTCATATAATTATTTATTCAATATTCTTTATAATTCTAAAATTTTAAGACTTTCTAAATATACCATCTCCACTGGTACTGAAAATTTCAACCTTTGGAATATTGTCCCCCATTTGAAATATTTCCAAGTTGTTTTCAATAATGCAAGACACTGTAGAAGCAACAATGTTAAGTAAAACAAGTTGGGAATCAATTACATTTTCACACACACATACACACACACACACACACACACTCACATCCTAAGCAAACCAGACTAAAAGATATATAGAAAAACTGCATAAAATACAACCTTATTCTAACATTATGATTTTGGGTAATATTTTCTTTCTTCTGAAACTTTTTTAGTACTTACGTTTTCTTATATAAGGATGCATTTTTATAGTCAAAAAGAAAAATACTTATTTGCTTTTACAATCTCTATTCTTCTGGGAAACAGTTGTATATTCATATATCCATGTAGGTATGTGAAGAGAAGTTACACTGTGTTTGTTATTATACTGTGCCTTGTGAGAGAAAAGCAAAAATGCTGCTCATAACTCATCTTCTCTTATACCTCCGTATCTAACCGTGACTGTGTTTACAGAATGCAAACATGTGATGTTAGTCAATTAACTACGAATTAGTTCATACTTAGCTATTTAGTGCTGAATTTAATTTTCAGAAATGTGAATTTCAAGAATGAATAAAATAAGGACAATAGTTCAGTTAAAAAATGTTAACATACATTTGACAAGTGTTATTTTGGAATTAAAAGAGATTAAATTATTTACATATGCATATCATCAGTGGAAAACACTAAGTATGACATTTCCTTTGTTTATCTATCATTGAATAAAATCAGTTTCTTTTGGGAAAATTTCTCAGTTTGGAGATTTCCACTTAAAACATCATGCAGTGAATAATTCAGATGATCTATTTCTTCCTCTCTTTCTTTTGATCAGTTATTAACCTCTTTTTCACTTACAAATCCTGACTGAAATGGACACAATTTGCTTGATACCACTACCTTCAGTTTGATTCTTTAAAATATGGTCAATCTATTGCTTTTAATTTGATAATCATATTCTTCCCTATGAAATACAGAGCCTTTCTATTCCCAGAATCTTGCCATGTTTGAAATTCCTCTGGTACTTCTGAAAGAAGAAAAGGAATCCTTTTTATATTCTATTTTCAGCAAGTTAGGAGACCATGAACAGATTCCTACAGATCATATCAAGCTTTATAATACAGGTCAGATTGGGTATTTTCAGATTAAACTGAAAATTACACAATGGCCATAATAAAGCAAAATTTTAGAGCAAGTATAAATTAAATAACAAGGGTTATTAATTTTATCTGAGATTTCATTAGTAAATATGGATCTATTTAAATTCAATTCCATATAATACAATTACATATTGTTATGTGAGTTTTATGCATAAAATGTGTAAGAGAACTATCCTTATAGATTTTGTCATGGTTTGTGAATATAAAGATGCCAATTACTTTAATAGACATGTCAACTGTTTGGATGTTGCCTGTAATAATCTCTCATTTGTACAAAAGTCCTTGTGTTTTCTTTCCCTGTCACTTTGTATAACTTTTTCCCCATGAGAAGAGCTGCTTTTCCTTTGGGGATGATGTAACAAAATTTTTAAATTTTCCTCATCGTTGACAGCAGTTTTTGTTGCAAATATGAGCTTTTTGTAAATAGAGCTCATTCTCTGATATGTATCTGAAGGCTAGGTTGATTTCCATGGTGCTTTGAAAGTATTTGGTGAATTATGGTAACATTAAAAGGAATCCATACTCTCAAACCAATGTTTTGCTGCAATGCAAATAAAGCTTCATATATAACAAGCAGAAAGAGTCTATAAATTTATTTTTTAATTAAATATATGGCTTTTAATATTGTATTATTGTTAAGATTTGGATCTGTTTGGTCATATTCTTCACAAACTTCCCTTAGGTTGAGATGAAAAACTAAAATTCTTAGAAACAAAGAATAAAATTGGCAATCTAACATGTGTAAAACTTATACACATTTCAGTAACATCATTATATATAAAGATGTTGATTCATACAGCTTAAATTTTATAGGAATAGAGTTGTCTAATAATCTTCACAAAGCTTCTCATTTGATCCTTATGATAAATCCAGGTCATAATAAAAAGTCGTTCTCTGTCTTATTATAAAAAATATATAGGCAAGAATTGGATTTTCCAAAAATCACAGTTATATGTTTCAATGCAAAATTCTAATTCCTTTTACATTAAATCTCTGTGCTTACTGACAAAACTCACATAATCCTCTGATTTCTATTAATGCATATATTATCTTCCAGTAATAGCCAATTTTTGAACACAATTTGTAAATTTGGTAGACACCTCCTTAATTCTGGCCTCTATATGTGTTGCTTCATTTAAATTTCATAATACATAGAATTGACACTGTGATCTGTGAATTACACAAACTCAGGAACTGACATAACACATTGATAGGTTTGTGCCTATTAGCTCCATCATTGGTGATCATTGCAGGCAGAGGGGCATTAATTATGTGATTTTCTGCATAGATATTGGGATAATCTTATATGTCCTTTGAATGAAGATTAAAACCTCAAGTTCTAGAAATCATAATGGTTAAATTGCATGGCTTTGGTTGATTGATTATAATAATTCTGTGTCTCTCTCTGTCTTTGCCTGTCTCTCTCTCTCTTTCTCTTTTTTTTTTTTTTTTTTTTTTTCCGTACTGGGATTTAAACCCAGGGGCACACTTTACCACTGAGCTGCATCCGCAGTCCTTCTTATTTTTTATTTTGAGACAGTGTCTCACTAAGTTACAGAGGCTGGCCTTGAACATGTGATCTCTTGCCTTAGCCTCTGGAGTAGCTGAGATTTCAGGTACGTGCCAACGAACTCAGCCAAACTAATTCTTTATGAATAGGAGAACATAATTAAAAACTAACAATATGGATCAGCTTACATCTAATGCGTTCCATAGTTATTAGGCTCTGGAATTTCCCATTGGCTAAACATGTTTTATTTAAAGCAAAATAATAGCTTGCAGTTTCTCTCTAGATTAAGGAAAGTTACTTGGGAAGTGGGTGCTGATGATTTATTTGTAATGTAGCCGTTAATCTGCGTTCCTTTAAAGATAAAGATTCTGAGTGTTCTTGTGCTCAGTGTTTGTTATGCCAGAGACATAACCTGTCAATTGCACAGAAAAGAAGATGAGCTTTCTGAAAACTGCTATTATTTATTTCAAGTAGATAGGTAAGCTGTTCCCTCAGACATAGACCTGTAGTTAACCTTACACTGTGTATTTTCTTGTAAAGAGATGAAACAATTCCAGAGAATGTCTAAGAGGGAGCTTCCAGCAATTCTGACATCTGAATGTTCTGTGGAAAAGTTGTTGAAAGCTGTTATGCATCCACTAAGTCAAGTGCATTTTGTGAAATTTAAAGAATTTTCATCACTTATAATGTGGGAAACTTTTCTCTCAATTGGCTTCGAGACTTTCTCATCTCTTGGTTAGTTCTCCTTTTGTAGCAGGATTGTAGAACTGAATTACTGAATGCTGCTACTAACATTCAATCTCTCCAAAAATGCTTTCTGTTTCTGTTCTGAATTACAAAATACTTTTTAACGTATCTTCTCTCAGGTGCATGCTATATTCAAATGGTTCACAAACCTGAGAGAACTTAAAAAGTCCCCTAGAACTTGTGATCACATGATTGAAATGCAGTGCCTTGGGCCTCAGTTTCATAGGTCCCAAATCAAATACTCAAAATGAGGAAGAAATTAAGACCTCACAGATGCACAGAAGCTGAGGAAGTTCATTGCCATCAGACATGCCCATCAGATATGAAAAACAAGGTCCTTAGCTGAAATGAAAGGATGCAAGAATGAGCTCCAAGGTGTATGAAGATAAAAATCTTCATATTTGTTTCATGGGCACATATAAAAGCAACACTATTATAATTATGACTTGTAACTCCATTTAAAAATTTCTACAACAAGTAAAAGGCAAATTCATGAGGTAAAATTGCATATGTATAATATTAGGCCCACATATATAAACATATAATCTATCAACAAAAAAGAAGGATGGGGCTATATGGAAGAATAATTTTATGAAATTGTATTTAAGGTAGTATCAATTCAAATTTAATACAACTTTAAGACAAAATAAGTAATTCTCATGGTAACTATACTAATAACTATTATTATATTTATGCCATATTTATTTTATATAATATATACATAGGGAGAGCCAAAGATATAAATGATTCACTGAAGGACTTCAGTAAGATTTCAGACTATGAAGCTGCAGGTCTTCATTTCTTTACAAAATCATCAAATAAACAGCTATATATTGAATAAAGGAATCTTGTGCACTCACTAGAAATAGTTAAGAAGCTGCAGCAATCGCTAAATGCCTAACTAAGAGAAGCAAACTCAAAATGGTCTGCAATGGTGTGTCCTTTTGCTCACCCTTAGCCTTTCTTCCCAGCACTCCAGAACAGATCAAGAATAGAGAGGTTTCCAAAAGAAGCAATGGTGAGGCTACGACACTTAAAATTAGTAATGCTATATTCATGTACCAATACACCATACTGAAACTCACCAGTTTGTATAATTAATACATATCAATAAAAATGTAGCAATGGATGCAAAGGAAGTGGAACAAACATATGCAAAGTGCTAGGGAAGACACATGCCCAGAAAGTTTCAGAGGGCTATAATTTTTTTTTTTCAAATACCCAATTTCCAGCAAAATAATTACAAGGTGTACAAAGAAACAGAGAAACAGGATCCACTCAAGTGAATAAAATAAATCTATAGAAAGTAACAAGAAAGAAATATATACCTCTAATTTATGTGGAGAATAATTAAAATAAGTTATATATGTGAAATTAGCTAAAAGAAAAAATCCCTGAAGACAAAAAAAATAGAAACAGAATAAAACAATAGAAATTATGAATAAAAGAACAATGTTAAAATTTTGGAACTTAGAAATAAAATACCAGAAATTTAAAAATTCATTAGTGG
Organism: Glaucomys volans; assembly: GCA_020662805.1. Classification (NCBI taxonomy): domain Eukaryota; kingdom Metazoa; phylum Chordata; class Mammalia; order Rodentia; family Sciuridae; genus Glaucomys; species Glaucomys volans. Next base: position 5,693 of record JAJEJO010002424.1, read on the forward strand.
AGTTCGCCTGCTGATTCAGACATACCAAAAAACATCAACATTGATAGTAATTAATTATTGAGATTGAGGAGCAAGAATAGAAAAAAAAAGGAGAAAGAAAAGATAAAAGAAAGAATAAACTAAACATTCTAAGGGATTTAGTTACCAACATATATATAATAGGAGTTTCAGAAGGAAAAGAAGAAACAGAAACAAAGAGATTACTTTAAGAGTACCCAAAGGAATTAAAATTAGCACACTACAGTAATGCAGTCACAACAATGTTTGTAGCAGCTCAATTCACAATAACTACATTGTGGAACCAACTTAGATGCCCTTCAACAGATGAATGGATAAAGAAATTGTGGTATATATACACAATGGAATATTATTCAGCTATAAAGAAGAATAATATTATGGCATTTGCAGATAAATGGATGGAATTGGAGAATATCATGCTAAGTGAAATAAGCCAAACCCCAAAAGTCAAAGGCTGAATGTTTTCCCTGTTAAGTGGATGATGATATATAATGGGGGTGGGGAGTGGGGATGAGAGAAGCATGGAGGAACTTTAGATTATGTAGAGGGAATAAGAGGGAGGAGAGTGCGGGGGTATGAAAATGGTGGAATGAGGCCGACATCATTACCCTATGTACATGTATGATTACACAAATGGCATGAATCTACCTCGTGCACAACCATAGAATTGAAAAGATATACCCCATTTGTGTACAATGAATCAAAATACAGTGTGTAAAAATTAAAAATAATTTGAAAAAAAAGAAATGATAACTGAAAATTTCCCAAATTTGAGGAAAGACATACATAAAGAAAGAAACAAATCAATTTGAACTAGGACAGAAAAAAAACAGAGACCCAGGATGAATAGAATGAGGCATATTTACTTAAATTGCCTAAAATGAAAGATTATCTCAGAAGAATAAAGAGAATATTGGCATATGATATACAAGGACACCTTCACAATATTATTAGTGAATTTTCAGCAGAAAATTTGAAGGCAGATTGTAATGAGATAATATATTTAAAGTTCTGAAAGAAAACAAAAACAGAAAATTAAGAATTCCATATTTACCAAAATGTCTTCAAAATTAAAGAAAAAATAAATTCTTTCTTTCCCTAGAAAATAAAAGCTGATGGAATTCATTGTGACTGAACCTACCCTATAATTTTGCTAAAAGGAAAACATTCAGCCTTTGGTTTTTTGTGTTTGGCTTATTTTGCTTTGCATGAGATTCTCTAACTCCATCCATTAACCTGCAAATGCCATAATTTCATTCTTCTTTAAAGCTGAATAATATTCCATCCTATATATATATATACACACACACATGTGTGTGTGTGTGTGTGTGTGTATATATATGTATATATATATATACATATATATGCCACATTCTCTTTATCCATTATCCATTCATCTGTTAAAGGACACCTAGTTAAGCTATTGTGAATTGAGCTGCTATAAACATTGATGTGGCTGTGTTAATGTAGTATGCTGATTTTAAGTCCTTTGCTTATAAACCAAGGCGTGGCATAGCTAGGTGAAATGGTGGTTCCATTCTCAGTTCTCTGAGGAATCTCCACACTGCTTTCCAAAATGGTTGCATCAATTTGCATTCCCATCAGCATTTTAGGTGTGGACCTTTTTCCCCACATCCTCGCCAACATTTATTGTTGCTTCTATTCTTGATAATTGCCATTCTGATTGGAGTGAAGTGAAATCTTAGTTTTGATTTGCATTTCTCTAATTGCTAGAGATGTTTTTATGTATTTTTTCTTATATTTGTTGATCAATTGTATTTCTTCTTCTGTGAAGTATCTGTTCAGTTCCTTAGTCCATGTTAATTTGGTTATTTGTTTTTTTGGTGTTAAGTTTTTGAGTTCATTATATATCCTACAAGATGTACAATCAGAAAAATGATAAATTATATGTATTATGTATGATTTATCAAAATGCATAATAAATGCATTCTACTGTCATGAATAACTAGAACAAATTAAATTTTTTTTAAATTTGCCGAGTCATTCAAATCAAAATAAAATAGGCAATCGTTTAAAAAATAAAGTTGCCTGATAATATAAAACCTTTGTTTTATTAAATTTCTTAACACATACCCATCAATAGAATTTAAAAGGCAAAAAAAAATCATTTTAGTCTATGTTAATCAGCATGAATGGGTAAAGATTGAGTTTGCAACATAAATAGCATAAATTGGGGAGGAAGCTATAAGCAATGCAATTTTTATTTTTGATCAATTTTTTTACCAGTGTAAAATGGGTTGATAAAATTTTAAGATGATTTATGTCATCCTCTTGGTAGTCACAAAGAAACAATCTTTAGAAAATACCACAAATCAATCAACTGCGTGCGCGTGCGCACACACGTAAAATATGCAGTAATGAGAGAAGAGGAAGACAGCTCCTTTAAGAAACACAGAAAACAAAAGAATGACAAGAGTAAGTCCTTCCCTGTTTGTAATTCCTTTAAATATGAGTGGATTAAAATCCCCCAAAGAGCAGAAGTGACCAGAGGTTCAAAAAACAAAAATAAGCAACCTGTTTAGATTTCCTGGAGAGAGAAAAACAAAGCCCAGTCCTGAAGAATGGAAAAAAGACTAATCCTTTAATGCCAAGGTAAAATTGCACACCAGGCATAAGGAGGTTTCAGAAAACCACTAGCCAGCTGAAGAGTTAAAATAAGGTTCCACAGAGCAAGGTGGTAGTAATGAAAATGGGAGCACTCTCAGGGAGAGAACTGAAAGCACCAATTTTAAGGAAAATCAATGAGTTTCAAGAAAACATGGAGAAAATATTCAATACTCTTGTAGAAAAAGTCAACACAGACTGAAGCAATTTTCTTTAAAAAAAATTGAATGGAAATCTGTGAACTGAAAAACACAGTAGGTAAATTTAAAAATATAATAGAAGCCATCAATAGAAGAATAGTTAAACAGAAGAGAGAATTAGTGACCTGGAATACAGTCCATTTGAAAATACACAGCTGGAGGAGAAGAAAGGAAAAAGAATGAAGAAAAATGAAGAAAACCTGTAGGAGTTTTGGGAAAGGATTAAAATAAAATTTATTCATGTTATTGAGGTTTAATAATTATTTGAGAATGGCAGAGGCTTAGGAAACTGTTTAAAGAGATCACAATAAAATCTCAACATACCTAGAGAAGGATACATATAACTAGATACAACAGCCTGAATATCCCAGTCAGATTTAATACAACAAAGTACATCCCAAGCCGTTTTACAATTAAGCTCAGGTGAAAGATAGTATGATGTTATATATATAAAACCTACAGATTCCTTCAAAACTTATTTAAACTAATGAAGTAAACTAAGTTTGAGGATACAAAATCCACATTTAAAAATCAGTAACATTGCTGTAGAGAAACAGAAAATTATTTGAAGTAGATAAAGGAAGCAAATTCATGCACACTACCTACCAAAAAATAGTAATAATAAAATAAAATGTCTAGGAATAAATTTAACCAAAGAGACGAAATCAGGGGCTGGGGATATAGCTCAGTTGGTAGAGTGCTTGCCTCTCAAGCACAAGGCCCTGGGTTCGATCCCCAGCACTGCAAAAAAAATAAATAAATAAAATAAATAAATAAATAAGGAGATGAAATCCCTACAATGAAAATTTTAAACATTGGTGAGTGAAATTGAAGAAACAAAAAAAAAAATTGATAGAAGGAATCATTATTGAAAAAATATTCATGTTACCCAAAGTAAGTTGTGAATTCATGACCAGTGTAACTCCACATCATGTACAATCAGAAGAATGGGGAGTTATACTCCATGTATATATGATATGTCAAAATATATTCTACTGTCACGTGTAACTAAAAAGAACAAATTTTAAAAATTTTAAAGTGATATTCTCTATTACATATCTAGAAAACAAGTCCTAAAACTTGTATGGAACCACAACGAACAAAAACAAAAACAGAAACCCCTACAAATAGCCAAAAACTATATTCCTATCTCTTAATAGTTATAAAAATTAACTCAAAATACACACAAAATGGAAGACCTGAAACTATCAAGCTACTAGAAAAAGTAAAACACAGGGGAACCATTTTAGGATATCAGAATGGGCAAAGAGGTTTTGGACAAGATCCCAAAGGCAAAGGAAACAAAACAAAAAATAGACAAATGGGATTATATCAAACTAAAAAAGTCTGCACAGCAAAGGAAACAAATATCCAAGTGAAGAAAAAACCCTACAGAATAGGAAAAAATCCTTGCAAACTACAAATCTTATAAGGTGTTCATACACAGAACATACAAGGAACTCAAAAGAAAAAGAAAAAAGAAAGAAAGAAACATGCAAAAAACCCCACAAAACACAAAATAACCTGATTTAGAAATAGGCAATAGATCTGTTTTAGACAACATTTTGCTGCTGGGACTAAAAGACCTGACAAGAACGATTTAAGAAGAAGAAAAGTTTAAGTGTGCACAGTTTCAGTGGTCTTGGTCCATAAACAGCTTGATCCATAAACAGCCTATAGGCTCAAGGTGAGGCAGAACATCATGGCAGAAGATTGAGGTAGAGGGAAGTCACTCCACTGACCATCAGGAAGCAGAGAGAGAAATTCCACTACCCAGATACAAAATATATACCCCAAAGACCCACCACTTCCAGCCAAACCCTGCAAGCCTTAGGTTGCCATTCAGTTAATTCCCATTGGAGGACTAATTCACTGATTGGATTAAGGCTCCCATGACCAATTATTTCGCATCCGAATGTTCTTACATTGTCTCATGTGAGATTTTGGGGGACACATCACATCCAAATAATAACAAGATCCAAATAGACATTTCTAAAAAAATAAAGGTGGGGAGAGAAAGAGGATTAACAGTTATGTGAAAAAAAAAAAAAAAAAAAAGATCAGCATCGCTGGATGAGATATTGTCTTACCCCAATAAGAACGAATATTATTGAAAAGACAAAAGGTTAAAGGACTTGTGAGAACACAGAGATAAGACAATACTTCCACATTGTTGATGGAAATGTCAACTAGTGCAGCCATTGTGGGTAAAATATGAAAAAAAGTAGAACAACCTTGTGGTCTAGTAATCCAGCTTCTGTGTATGTATTCAAAGAAAATTAAAACATTGTGCCAAAGAGACATCTGTACCCCCATATTTATTACAGCTTTGTTCCCAATACCTAAAAGAATGAAACAACCTTATTGTCCATCAGCTGATGAATGGATAAAGAAAACTTGGTGTGTGTAAATAACAGAATACAGCCATAAAAGGGTAACTTAATGTCCTTTGTGACAACATGCATGGCTGGAGACAATTACATTAAGTGAAATAGGGTAGATACACTGTGTAAAGTATATACCACATGATTTTATGCATATATGAATTTTTAAAGAAATTGACCACACAGAAATTGAAAATTGAGTAGTGGTTACCAGAGGTTGTAGAGACAATTTGAGGATGGGTGGAGAAAAGTTGATCAGTGAGTACCAAGATGCAGAAGAAGAAATAGAAGAACTTCTAGAGTGCTATTGCCTGGTATGGTGACTTAAATAACAACTGTGTACTGTGTATCTCAAACATACAAAAGAAAGGGATTTTGAATGTTTGTGGTATGGAGAGGTGATAAATGCTTGAACAAACAGATGTTATGTGAAACATATAATATCCTGATTGCCCAATGTATATACTTATTCAAACATCACATGGTGCCCCATTAAATAATATGATTTTTGTGTTTTTAGGTAAAAGTTAAAAATACTTTTCATTTAATTGAAAATTTGTACCCCATATGTGTACAGTGAATCAAAATGAAGTCAGTAAAAATAATAAAAAAATAGAATTACATTAAATTAAAGGTGCTCAATGGCTATATTCGATGAAGAAAAATATCATACAAGTAATATTATCTATAAGAAAGTTACTTTACATTTATAGACAAAGATAGGTCGAAATAAATAAATAAGTAATTTCCTGCAAATTGTCACCAAAAAGAATAAGGTTGGGTGGCTATGCTAATATTTGAAAGTTGATTTTTAGCTTAAAAGATGATACATATGGGCAATATGTAATAACTAATTGGTCAATTCTCTAACAAATATGATTAATTTAAACCTTTGCTTTAATATATAAAGCAAATTTAAAGAAAATTTAAACTGGGTATAGCTAGTATTTCAATAATTGTAGGAGATTTCAGTATCTTATTTTCAATAATGGTATAGAACATCTACCCAATATCAATGAGGAATCAGAGCAATTCAACGAAACAAGTGTACTTTTCTGGAACACACCACCAGTAGATTACATTTATCTTTCAAATTCACATGAAATAGTCTCCACTGTAGATTGGGTGTAGGGCTGCAAAGTTATTATCAATAAATTTAATTTATACAAAGTATCTTTTCTGTCAAAATGAAATGAGATTAGAAATTGAAAGCAGAAGGAGATAAGGGAAATTAACAAATATGTGAGAATTTAACAACACACTGAACCAGTGAATCAAAGAACAAACCACAAGAAAGTTCTAAAGTATCTTTTAAAATGTAAGAGAAAAGGCAACATAATAACATGAAATTCATCAAAAACCATGCTCATAAAAAATGCATAGCTCTAAATACTTACATTGAAAATGAAGAACTCTAACCACAATCTAAATTTTTACCTTAAGGAAAGAGAAATGAATAACAAACTAAACCCAAAATTATCACGAGGAAGGAAATAAAAGAGTGAAGCACAGAAAAAGAAATAGAGAAGAGTAAAACAATTCAGAAATCCATAAAAAGAATTCATTCTTTGAAAAGATTAACAGAATTTAAGAAGCTTTATTCTGGCTGACCCAGGTGAAAAAAGGTGGTGCGGGGAGAATACTCGGAAAGAGGAGACAAGATAACTGATTGCTATGGAAACAAAAGGATTATAAGGGAATGTTAAGAATCATTATATGTAAAAATTGGGCAAGCTAAACAATGTGAATGTATTTCTGGAAAACCACAATGTACCAAAACTGAATTATGACAAAAATAGAAAAAATGTAAGAAGACTATAACCAATAACAAGATTGAAACAAAGTCACAATCCTCCTAAATAATGACAGGCTCAGGATCAGAAGACTTTACAAGTGAATTCTCATTAACATTTAAAGAAGTATTAACACTAATCCTCAAATTCTTCCAAAAGTTTGAAGAAGAGGGGATACTTCAAAACTCATTTTAAAAGGCAAGCTTCTCCCTGACACTAAAGTCAGACAAAGAAACTACACACACACACACACACACACACACAAGTATAGACCTTTATCCCTGATGAATATTGATGCAAAATCTTTCTCAAAATGCAAGCAAACAAAATTCAACATATATTAAAGGGATTTTATACCATAACTAAATAGGATTTATTTCTGGAATGCAAGACTGGTTCAGCATATGAAAATCAATCAGTGAAATCCACCACATTAACAGAATGAAAACAACAACAATACATGATTATCTCAATTGCTGCAGTTAACAGTGCTTGAAAAAAATTTGACCAACTGCCATGATTCATGCAATCAATGACCTAGGAATTGTAGGAAACAGCTTCAACCAAGTAAAGTCCATATAAGAGACTCCCACAACTAATATAATCAGTGATGAACGAGTGAAACCTTTCTGTTTAAGATCTGTAACAAGACAAAACATGCCTGCTTTTGCCACTTCTATTCAACATAACACCAAAAGCCCTAGCAACAGTATTAGGCAACTAAAACATATAAAAGTCATCCAGACCAGAAAGGAGTAAATAAAACTTTCCCTGTTCCAGATAACTTAATCTTACATATAGAAATCATTAAAGATTACCCATGAAATATTAAAATTAGTAAGAAAACGCAGCTAGATCTTTTAATAAACAGTGAGGGGAAACTGAAAATCCACATCCAAAAGAATGAAGTTGGACCCTCTAATTTATATCATCAAGGGAAATTAACTCAAAGTATATCAAACATCTGAAACACAAACACACAAAATTCACTCTGTTTTCTACACATAGACTGATCTGCACCATTGGAAAAGTGAATTTAGATACAATGACATTTGTAAATAATTGAAAAGAATAAAGTACATAGAATAAAATGAATTTAATCAAGGAGATGAACAAATTGTAGACCAAAAACTAAACTAAAATAAAAATTTAAATTAATAAAAGAAATTAAAGAAGGTGCAAGTCTTTGAGGACGTATTCTATGCACATGGATTAGAGGATTTAATACTGTTAAAATGTCAATGTCACCCAAGTGATACACAAATTAAATTAAATCCCTGTGAAAATCTCAATAATGATGTTGCAGGAATAGAAAAATATATTCTAAAATGGTATGTGCATCAACAGACCCTTAATAGCCAAAATAATTCCTCCATCAGGGGACCTAGAATAATCAATGCAATCTTGGAAAAAGCTATGTTGGAGGTCTCTTCCTTTCTGATTTAAAAACAAGTAAAAGACTATATTAATAAAAGCTGTGGGAGGAGCACAGAGACTAACAATCATGCAGAGACAAAAGTGACAGGATAGAGACCAGAAGTAAATGCTCACATATATGCTCAAATGGTTTTGGACATGTGTGCCAGAAGCCATTCAGTGAGAAAATATTAGCCTTTCAATAAGCATTGCTGGGAAAATTAAAAATACACATGCAGAAGAATGGAATTGGATTGTTCAGTATATTCTGCATAGCAAAATTAACTCAAAATGGATCAAACACCTGAAAGACCTGGAACTACAAAACATAGGAGAAATATCTCATGGCATTGAACTTGTCAATGATTTATTACATATGTCTCAAAAAACACAGGACAACAAAAAACCCAAATAACACTACATCAAAATTGAAAACTATGCATCAAAAGACACAATCAGTGGAGTGAAAAAGCAACCTATGGAATTTGAGAAAATACTTTCATCTAAGAGATAAAAATCATTTATCTAAGAAGGGATTAATATATAGAACATATGAAATACAAAGGAGCAACCTGCTAGACATGGGCAAAAGAATTAAAAAATCTAAACAAATACTCAATAAGCATATTAGAAAATGCCTGAGATCACTAATCATTAAGGAAGCAAAAATTAAAATTAAAATGAAGTATACCCCTGTTAGAATGGATACTACTCAAGTAAGCAGACAGACATTAGCATGTGTCAGAGAGAAGCTGGAGTAATTTGAATCCTTGTATATTGTTGGTGGAAATGTGAAATGGTATGGAAAAGGGTATGACTTCCCACAAAAAATTAAAATTACTATGTGATTCAGCATTTCTACTTCAAAGTTGATACCAAAAAGATCTGAAAGCAGAATCTCAAGGAGATATTTAGAGGCCTATGTATGTAGAAGGAAAGGAAAACTGAGGGAGAAGGAATAGATAGAAGGAGGGCAGGGACAGTGACAGAGAGACCTGCAGTAGGTCACATATCATGTATCAGTTCTTTAGAAAGTTTATAGTAAATCGTATATGAATTAAATATGTGAGATATTCGACAGCATTCTAATAAGCAAACTCAAATTGTTTCAAAGAGATTTTTGAGATAACTGCTAAAATTAAATGGTGTAGCAAGATAAAGTGTGTTTAAATCTATTTTTAAGATTGTATACAGCTTGTTACAGAAATCGTATTTCATACTTTCTTCTATAATTCTACGTAACTTAATGCAGCAAATATAACTACCATTATCTAGGCATTTTGAATTTTATTTGATTCAGATTAGTTTACTGAAATCTTCTGACTGAAACCATAAAGTGTTTATTCTCTAACATAATTTTAAAAACGCAGATGCAGCCGATGCAGAGGAATACAGCTTCCTTGATGCTTAGGTACCTACATTCTCATGCTTTTCTGCTCACTGTTATTTGTGTGGTTTTCTGGTATGGATTGCCTTGAATTCCTCAGAAAACTCTTTTTGTTTCTGTTTTCCCATGACTATTTCCAGAGGAATGAAGAAAGTGATGTTAGGCTAATTTTGCACATTAGCAAAGCCTCAGATAAGTCTTGCTTGTCTTATTAGCCATCACTGGCAAATGAAGTTTATTTGATTTTTAATTTTATTTTATTAAATTTTGTTTGGGTTGTAAAGTGTGGAGGCTTTGTCTATATCAAGAAAGAAGAGAATGGATGTTGGATAGGGCACCAGTATAATCAATTTGGATATTCTATTATTTTTGAATCATCAAATTTTGATGATATTTATTGATATGCAATAAAATATTGGATATTTAGTTCATTTACATTGTCCTGCTATCCTACTTTTATAAATGTTGAATTTTGGTATTACTTAGAATTTTCCTAATATTTGTAGTAAATACAAATCATTTAATGAAACAGTGTTTTAGGTATTGCAGGTCTTTTTAAAAAATCAATATTTTGGTCAGCACTTCCAATGTAAACATGATAGCAATCCAAACCATCTCTTACACTTCCTTTTTTGCTCCTTCTTCACAAATTCTCTCAGGTGTGCCTTTAGAACTTCAAGCCTGTTCAGAACCCATCATTATGTCTTCCTATTTTCCTCTTCAAATTGTGGGTTCTTTTATTTGTTTGTTTTGTTTTGTCTTTTTTTTTTTTTTTTTTTTTTAAAATTAAAACTGTCCTTTTTTTTTTCGGTAAGCCTTTGGTTTTTATTTTTTTTTCCTGGAGTTTCTGTTTCTTTCATCTCATCTTTCAAAGAGGAGCCCATACTATTGTAATTGAATTATCACAGATTCTCCAGTAGGTCTGAATGCCATCTGTTTTATTCCTGAAGGGCTCATGTACTCCAGACCAATAACCAGTTTTATCCCTACCCTTTCTCCAGATGGACTATTTGATGTGTTACACTCTTAATTTTCCATGTAAACCTTTTATTGCATTTGACACTTTTTGTGGTTTCTTTTCCCCCCATATTATAGCAAGGTACATATGATGATACAGAGGATATAGAACAAGAAAGCAGGGTATGCTTGTTTTCAGTGTTTGTCACCCCTGGCCCTGCACCTCCACATGCAGTACAGTCTTTACTATTCTCTATTCTGCACTGTATCACCCAGGATGCTTTGCTCTTTGACGGGAATTGTATAATACTTCACATAATCATTTTTGCATCTGACTTTTTATTGGGGAAAAGCAATTGAAGATATGGCAATGCAGGTTCACATTCTAGGATGGCAGTGATGGGAGGAACCAAAAAGCAGCTACAACTCTAAAAAGGGCAAGCATTGGCCAGGTGCCTACACTTAACAGTCACTTCAATATATACCAAGGCACATTGACTTGGATTGCTTTACCCATTTACAATGGCTTCTGGGCCCCTGTAGCCACATATTTTAACTGTTGCTGTGTGGTCACCCCTGAAAGATTTTTTTTTTAAAACTTTTACTGAAGAGCACAGATCCTTCCATGATTATTTTCTCATCGTTCCTCCAAATTGTAGCAACATATCAGTACATGGAGAAAATATCTCTTATCTCCACATGAACTTCCTCACACCAGATTAATTCGGGTCTTCCCAAGCTGTCTCTTTTTGACACCCGAGTTCATCAACTCCTGTACAATTCTAACTGCTGCAATGAGATGTTGCTGGCAAAATGGAACAGAAACAGCAGGATTGGCAGGAGAGCGTTTCCACTCTGCACTGAACTTTCTATCATCAGGCCTATTTCCATCTGCAAACTCTGTGAACCTTACACTTTTCAGTTGTTGTTCCCCATGTGAACTGCCGCAAAATGAGTTTTCCAAACAAGATCACATTTCTACTTGCCCCATGCCACCATGGAATCAATCAAAACGAATAATACTGGGGAGGCTGAGAGATAGCAAACAAGTATTAGTAAAGATGGTCTTATTCCAACAAACCACATAACCTAACAGAACGATTTGTGGGTCTGACAGTAGATATTGCAATTGAATATCATTTTGCAGAAGGAGAATTGTTGCCACGGCTGTCAGCACACAGCAGGTGGTTGGAAGTTGGCAACTTTTATGAAAGCCATTTATATTACAGTGCATTTCATGTAAACAGTGGCAATAAAAAGCTAAACCATTCCAGGAATAAGATGCAAATATTAGAAATGGGTTTTTTTCAATAAAATTTTAGGCAATTGATCTTGAATTAAAATAAACAATAACTTTAAGACAACATTGACATTTTCAATACCTTTTTTGGCTCTGAGCACTACTGGTGCAAACTATTCACCAGAGTTACTCTGTAGAATTTCCTGAGCCTAGGATACTGAGGCTCACTAAGTAACATATTAACTGAAATTCTTAACTGGTATATTTAATAACAATACAGATAGTTGGCAAAGATGATCTTTTAAAAATAGAACAATTTATTCATAAAATCATGCAGCTCTCATGTTTCTGCTTTCTAATAAATTTTCTTAAGTGAAAGCATGGGATTTCATTTGTCTCAACACAAGGGACATCCACGCTACAAGGTATATTGACCATTTATTTATCACCATCAAGAGTGTTAAAACAAAACAGCAGCAGAAAATGTAATTTAGAGATTGAAATTAATATTTTCTGAAAAAATTCAAATTTTGTAAAAGCGTTTTGTTTTCACGAAATCATATATTCCATGAGACCCACAATACATTTAGAAGTGACCATTCCAACTTCATGTAGAGATGAGATGGAATCACAGCAAAAGCACTTACTGAAGGAAAACTCTTCTTTACCGAAGCAAATGAAACAAAGAAATGCTGTAAAATGGGGGTGGGGTGGGATATGGGGATGCAATATGGTTTTTCTACTTGTGGAATAGACTAAACACCAACTTTATTTGTCAGTTATCATCATGTTCTACCATACTCAGAGAGTGTAATTCCTCCACTGCACAGGTTTGCTGAAATCTAAGGCTCATTCCGAGTGTGAGACATGGCAGGATGCTCTTTCTGATGAATGCCAATATTAGGAAGCCCCACTGGGACCAGCCAGAATGAGAAACTTGCTTTATAATCATCCTGAGGAGCTTATTTCCAAGAACCATGGAATGTGGAAATTCTGAGAAGATATGCATATCCATCAACCACCAAGTGGCTGGGACTCCTGTTCTACTGAATAAAATCCAAAACACTTCAGATTTTAAGAAAACCATTCCTAGTATCAGAATGTCCCTCATCACAATAAGCGCTCTCTCCCCCATTGCCTCCTTTTAAAAACTTACTTCTTACATCCACTTTATCCACAGTAGTCCTATAGTGTGGACAATAAGGATGCATATGTTTATATTGCAGAGTTTCTGCTTCAGTATTACCCCTACCCTGAGCCTTCTTTCCTTATTTCAACCTGGTAAATGTTATTTTCCTTTATGACCTGAATTAAGCTCCACAGGCCTCATGAATATCCTGGGATCATTTTATTTTTATTTTTGTTCTTTTTAACAAATATTTTTTGGACTTCAACTAGCACTGGACACTGAGGGCACAAACAGAAATGAATCCATATGTTTTCAGTTGTAACGAATTATAGCATATCATCTCTCTCACTGAAAACAGTTACAAAAAACTTCTAATAATTGTTAGAATTTGATAAATGTATCAGAGAGCTGCTGAAGTATGGTTTTACATTTTCTGCCTATAGACTTATCACTTCAAGGATGGGATGCTTATCATAGCCATATAATCATGCATAAAATTAGACTTAATGAAGGAAGTAATCTGCTTTATAGGAAAACAGGTGTGGGAGCAGGCCCACGATCATGGGGCACACTGACTGTATTGTGTAGTGTAAACCCGGAATCCACCATCCTGACCTGGACTGCTCACAATGCACCTGCTCAGAAGCAACAACCAAGGTGAGGGGATCCTTGTGGCAGAACACAATAGAAGCATTGAATCAAGCAACCAAAAGAGCTTTGCTCACCATATGTTTTATTAGAAATATTTTCTCATACCATAAAACCAAGCAATTTAAAGTGTACAGTCCAAATGCCTTTTTGTATAAGCACAGAGCTGAACGTTCATCACTGCAATGAAAAATATATTCATTACACAAAAAGAAACCCCACACCCTTTAGTCATTATCCCTCAATTTTCCCATTCCACCTGGCTCTAACCAACTTAGTAAGTGTTGAAATTTAGGTTTATGTTTTCTTGAAAGAGTTTTATAGTTTTATCTCATACAATTAAGTCTTTAGTTTACAGGCACACTTCAGAGGTAGTGTGGGTTCCATTTCACACCACTGCAAAAGAGAAAATATTACAATAAGAGTCATATGATTTTTTGGTTTCCAAATGCATATAAATTTATGGTTACTCTACCCTGGAGCTTATGTTCTATCAATATGCTTCAGTTCTGGGTCAGTCCTGTGATGGAGAGCCAACTATTAATACTTCTCAGAACTGGTGTTCTTGATATACACAGATGTACATACAGAGTAAACCCTTAAACTTAAGACTGCATTGGTGGACTAAATTAATAAAAGGTGTAAGTAGTCTATATGTGCTATTGGTGTGGCATAATAGGAATATAGGTTGGCATGGGTGAAGAAGTCTTCTAAAAGAGGTGAACACAGAGCTTAAAGCATGAGAGAAATAAATAATGGGAGAGAAATCGTTTGCAGACAAAATGGGTATTATGAAGAACTGTTTTGGAAATGGGATTGAATATACACATACGTTTCTTAGAACATCAAAATTGCTCAATATTTGCTGGTAACAGTCAAAGTGAAGTCTGTAAAGTGTCCTCACAAGTTTTATGTGAGCAGATTGTTGCAATTCAGATTTGGACACTGATGACTTAAACGATCATCTCTTGGGCAGAGCCTAGGAATAGGAATTTTTAACACACTGTGTCTTTTTATCATGTACCTGCTGAAGTTCAACAACTAAGTACTGTGAAAAACTTGAAAATCATTATATAAGTGACACATGAAAATGTACTTTCTTGTTTCCCACAAATAGAAAATCAATGACGTCAGAGGAGCCAAGGGTTAAATGGTTTTAGGGTCAGGGAAACCAAGGCAATTTGCTTAGTTTCTATGCTTCACTTTCTTTATCAGATAAAACAGATGACATTTTATCATTTAAATTAGATAATATAACATTGTCTACCTTGCGCTACAGGAATAAGATGGAAAAAGAGACTACCTTGTGGGTCAGCGGGTGTTAAACATAGTCTCATTTGATAGTTTTAATTAAGTGTTAAACAATATTTAGGAACAATGTTGAATGACTAGGATACTTTCTGTGGTTCTTCTTAAAGTCATATCAGCTTATTTTGTTCCTTATCTAGATACTAAGAGCATAGTTGAGTTAGAATTTAAAAATTGAAAACAGTTCAAGTGAATTAATGAAAGAATTTGTTTCCATCATTTCCCAGCAGAATTTAACGTTAGGAACATGTGATGTACCTTCATTTCTAATAAGGTCATGGGGCCCTTTTAGGATGTAAATCATTTTATTCAGTCAATTCCAGATCTACCTCACACATAGAGTCATAAACTTGTTGGTTGGTATCCTCAAAATGAAAAGAGTATAGGAGAGAGGCTCAGTAAAAAAATCAACGTAGGAGAGACTCAGAAGGCTGAGGCAGGAGGATCATGAGCTCAGAGCCAGTCTCAGCAAATTAGCGAGGCCCTGTCTCAAAATGCAAAATATTAAAAGGGTTGAGGACATGGCTCAGTTGCTAAGCACCCCTGGGTTCAATCCCCAGTACCAAAAAATGGAAACCAACATGGAAGAATATTAAATTCCTGCCTCCATCACTCTCTGTCAGAATTTCCTCCATTCTGCTCTGCACCCTCTGTTAAGTGATCATGAAGTGACTATTCTTCCTGGTACTTCTGAAGGCCTTGTCTTTATAAGATGCAAGGATTTGAGCAATGATGTTCAAAAACAATGAAAGTCAACCTTGACAGAGCAAGAGTTGACTCACTTTAAAGATTAAATTGAGTAAAAATGCTAGTTATTGTGAATACCTTTTAGTAAATTGATTAGCCATAAGTCCTTAACCAATTAACTTGCTTGTTGGCTGAATTGAATGTTTATTCTTATTAATAGAGAAAATGGACCAATTTTCCTGAAAAAAATTTGAGCAAAGGGGAAAGTATGGCAATATTGTTTCCACAGAGAATGATCTAGACCAATGATTGGATTTGGATCCACTTTGGATTATTAAATTGTACCATAAACCTGTTGTGTTCCTTAAACCTCACAATTTAATAATCCAAAAACAAAGGATAGATTAAATACAACTCTAAGGTTAGCAAAATCCAAGTAATTCTTTTTACCCACTAGCCTACAACCCTCTATCACTATCACCTGTTGTCTCCAAAGAACTGAGTACTTGTCAGTTTACTGCTTATGTTTTTAGCTGAAATGTCCTATGTTTTAAGATTATGTATTTATGTTTTTTTTGTTACATTGTATATGGATTCAGCTTCACATGACTTAAGTCATGTTTAATCTCAATCATAATTGAATTTAAATAAACCTGGCTGGGTTTTTTTGCATAGCTCTCCGGCATATTATAAACAAATTAAAATGATTATAGTGGTATGCTGAGGTTTGCAACTGGACCCTGGCACCAGATATGTGCCTGAGTTTTTTATACCAGGTACATTCCAGGTTGGGTTAAGTCACTATTTATTTATTTACTCATTTATACAGGGAACTGAACTAAGGCCTCTTTACCACTGAGCTACACCCACAGTCCTTTTTATATTTTGAGACAGGTTCTCACTAAGTTTCAGGGGGTCTTGTTAAGTTACTGGGACTGGCCTCAAATTTCCTATACTCTTGCCTCGTCCTCCTGAGTTGCTGGGATTACACATGTGTACCATCAAAATTGCCAGGCTCAGAGCACCTCTCTTTCTGTCTCTTAGGCTCTACCCTTGCTGAGAAAGTGGAAAACCAAGATGCTAAGTTTGAAATCCTTGCTTGATACTCTGTGGGGCTGGAGGGGAAAAAACTAGAAGAGGAAAGGAGTGAGAAAGAACCTGAGATTGAAGTGACAGAGACATCCCTGCCTATGAGCCTTGCTCTTTTTGCTAGACTGCTATTACAACACAAAGGAAAGGCAAAGAATATTCAAATGCAGAAGAGGGGTTCTCCCTTTGGTGAAGCTATGATTATTTGGAAGGACACTGCTGCAGAATTGCTAGATATTGCAAACACTTAAACAACTGTCCTAGGAGAATCTGAGTGCCTAAAAAGGAAGACTCTGGAACATAGAAGGAAATAAAACTGAGAAAATGAATATTACCAATCATCCAGTTTTAAGACAGTATGTATATAATACCCACCAGATCCAAGGAAATCATTCCTTTATGGATTGGGTCATCTTGAGCATGAGAGAAGAGTGAGCCCAGTGAAGTGGATCTGCCAGCTCAGGTGTCCCCGTGGAAAGCATTGAGGGTGTTCTGCAGGAGCTGGGCAGGCACCAAGCCAGGTGTTTCAAAGACCTGTGAAAGCTGTTTTTATGGCCAAAATGAGAAACAAATTGTTACAAAACACCCCTTGAGAATGATGTGGGCTTTTTCTCTCCTTTCTCAGCCTGATTGTCTGACAAGATATTTATGATGTGGGTGAGGCTATCACCAACTTGGGAAAAACTGAACGTGTCTGTAACATGGTGTGACTTTTCACAAAGCTTGGCAGGGAAAGGGATGATTAAAAAAGAGAGATAAAAAAAAATAAAGTAAGAAAGAAAGCAGCTTTGGCATGATTTGCTTTGCACTGATACCCTCGGTGATGAGATAGATAAGTAACCTAGTGCAATCTTGTTAGCCTTTTGGGAGGAATTTAAGTCAAAATAACAGTTCCAAACTTTCCTAGCCATTGCAGAAAGTGAGGAATTTGCTTATTCAGGAGTTGCTCACTGCTGAATGGATTCCTCTTCTCCATTAGGAGTGGGACTAAGCACATCCTGGAGTGAGTGAGCTGTAGGAGGAGGTCAAATCTGAAATTCAGGACTTTCTGTTCCCCCCAGAGCAAGGAAAAGAACATTGTTCTGGTATAAGGGGGTTCTGGATGTGCATGAATCTATGGCAACCCAGAATGTGCTCTAGAACCCTGGGCAGTACTGATGGTTATGGACTTAAGACCATCAGAATAAAGTAGTAGTGTTGCATCTAGGAATTGCACGAGTGCTCTGCAGGGGTCTACCATCACAGTATGGTGGCCCTGGACCACAGTCTGCTCTCGTTCACTACTGATATTATATGATTCCATTGTATTGATGATACTATCTGGTGAAGATCCTGCTCTGTTATAGCACGCGTAACAGCCATACCCCCATCTGCACACAAGGGGATTGGCTGTCAACCCCAACAAGATAATTGTGCCCTGGACTTTCTATGGAGTTCATAGGACTGGTCAATTTTATAAGATTCATTTAATTCAGGCATAGTATGAAATTATGTGCTTTCTCCCCTCCTCTCATCTTACCCATCTCCTATATGGCAAATGATTACAGGTGTTTGTAGAACTCCTGGGTTATTGGCCAGCTTTCATTCCTTATCTAGTTCAATACCTACACCCACTATATCAGTTGGTTAAGAAGAGAGTCACATGGAAATGGGATATTCCCTAGCAGGAAGAATTTGAAAAAGAAAAGATTTTTGAGATCCCAAGTACAGGTTCTGGGCACATCTCTAGCAGATACACAAACACAGTTAGATGTCATCTGTTAAGCAAATTGAATGATTTGGGATTTTTGACAAAGAACAAATAGGCAAGAGCTACCTCTAGGTTTTTGGAAGACAGCTAAAACTGGAGACATCCCTTTGATACAAATGTTTCTACCAGTTTACAATACCTATGACAGATGTAGCCACTGACCAAAATTTTTCTAATCACAGTGCAAGCTAAACTACCTATACAGTGATGGGTAGATGGCCTGTTTCACCCACATCAATTCACACATGGTAAAACTCTACTGTAAATTAGTAGTATACATGTTTACAACTGTATTAATCAGGGTTTTCTAGAGGAACAGAATCAAGAGGAAGTATGATAATTAAAAGGGGATTTATTAGATTGGCTTATGTAACCAGAAGCTGGATAGTCCACAATAGCCATCTGCAGGCTGGAGAGCTGGAGAAACCAGTAGCTGCGCAGTCCAAGATGCTGAAGCCCCAGAACAAGAGGGATCATGGTGCTACACTAGTCCAAGACTGAAGACTTCTGGAAACTTCCTGGAGAATCACTGGCAGTCTGCTTTGGAAGAGTGAAGAGGCTAAAATTCGATATCCTCAGATGATCTCAGCAGCAATCAAGAAGCATGGAGTTTGCATCTTCATCTTCTTTGTTCTTTCAACTTTAGTCCACCCTAGTCACCATACTGTTGGCCAGTAATGCCCACCCTTAGGGACAGTCTCCACTTCAGTTCACTACTCCACATGCCAATCATTCCTAGACACACCACTGACACACCTAGAAATCCTTTAAACATGGCATCTCTTAATCCAATCAAGTTGACGATTCAAATCAACCTTTACAACAATGCTGTATCCTCTCCTATAGCTGATTAACTCCTGAGCTGTAAATAGATGGGGCTTGCATAGGGAAGTCAAGAGTCAGTACAATATTCCACTGGTTTGAGAAAGGAGAAAATCAGGAGCTGCCAATGGAAAGAACTATGGGTGTTATGGCCACACTCATGAGCCATAACCACTGGTTGTTTGTACTGACAATTACACAATGCATCAAGGTTATTGTGGATGGCAAAATAGCAAGTGAAACAATGTTTTGCTGGTCTTGTGAAAGCCTTTCCTAGCAAGGAAGCTAATCAAACTACCATTATCAAAGAGGTTGAGAAACTAAGTTTGATGTACAGGTACCCATTCCAGATTAACGGTAACCAGGGCATCCATTTCACAAAACATACTGTCCAGGATTGGACCCAAATGCATAATATATCATAAAACTTTAATCTGATATATACTGTCAGGTAGTAGATTTGGTGGATATAAGGAAAAGATTTGTTTTTCATTTTTTGTTGATTCATAATAGTTATACATAACATTAGAATTTATTTTAGCATAATTATAAATTCATGTTTTCCAACTAAGTAGTCTGCTCTCCCTGTTTCTGCTACTCTAATGAGCTTTCTATTTATTTGCACTTTTTAAAAACTTGTGTTGTATGGATATGCATAATGATGAGATTCACTGCACTATATTCATATATATGTATTTGTACTTTGGAAAGTTAAGTCAGATTCATTCTATTGTTTTTCCCTTATCCTGTCCCTCTTCTCTCCCTCTCAATCCCTTTTTTCTGCTCTGCTGATCTTTCTTTGATTTTGATGAAAGTACCCTCCCCCATTTCTTTTCTTTCCCCACAACTCAATTTTAGACTAACTTCAGAATATCAGAGAAAACATTCAATCTTTGATTTGCTGCATCTGGGTTATTTCACATAGCATTATAATATCTAGTTCCATCCATTTACCAGCAAAAGACATAATTTTTATTCTTTTTCATGACTAATATCCATTGTGTATATATACCACTGGGTTAAATTCCCACTGCCAAAAAAAGGGGGAGGCAGGATTGGGTATGTAATTTAGTGACAGATTTGTTTCCTAACATATGTGAAGCCCTGAATTCAATTCCCAGTACTGAGAAAAGAAGACAGAGGAGGAGGAGGAGAGGAGGGGGAAGAAGAAGAAGGGGTAGAAGGGGGAGGAAGAGGAGGAGGAGGAGGAAGAGGAGAAGAAAGAAGATGTTATTAAAGCAGCAGTATAGACCCAATGAAGCTAACTCCCCTTGGATGACTGGACTGAAGTCCTCAGAGAAGCATGAATAAATTTAAACATCCACCTATCTGGGATGCCTGTCCCTTATGAGTACTTGGGGGATCTGGACTTTGCCCAAAAGAGCTTTTGCACTCAAACTGTATGTACAGACACTATTCTACCAGAGTTGATAACTGGATAGAGAGCTACTATTTCTCACATAGCACACATTAAATTTAGGTGAGGGAAAATTCAGTGGATCAAGTGGTTTGTTCCCCCTGCAGGGGTCAGTTCTTTCTTGCCACAGTGTGAAGAGTCTACTGCCTTCCTAACTTGAATGCATTGCTCTTACTGGACTCTGTATGTGGTCATGGGTTCATGCCCTAAGTGGGCTGAAGAAATAGTTCAGGAAGCTGCAGTTGGTCTCCTGGTCTGCCGTGCCATTTTTTTCAAAAGTTCTAGGAAACACTCAAGGACTGTGACCTATTGGCCAATATGTGTGGTATGTTATCCTACATCTGTCCCCAGTTGCTGTCACCATATCATCTCTGATGAGATGATATCACCAGGATTCTTCCTGGGTTGTGCACATTCAGCTTTGAAAGTCATTACCAAAGCTTGTTTTCCCATCCATAGTTTCAGGTTGATGATTTCCTCTGAAATCTTTTAGGCCAAAATTAATATCTTGTCTGATGCTTTCTTTAGTGTAGAAAAGATGTAAGTTGTTGATTTGTTCCTTGGACTTTTAGTGAAAAAAATTGTTTTTGTTGCTTGTATCACTATTTTCTATTTTCCTGCATGCACCTATATTTTTACTGTGGACTCTGCTTACAAACTGCATAAATTGACTCACAGCACATGCTTATGCAATGCTGAATTCAAGGTACATCATGGAAGGGGCAAGTGTGAAACTCCAGGAGCAGCTTATGTAGTCGATATGTGTAAATTCAGTTTGACATGACTGTAGCCATCTTGATTCCTAACAACCATGGAACCACTGAATAGCATGATTAGTTTTCCCTGTATAATTTCCCAGGATACTATAAGTAATTAAACTCCTACAGTGGTAGGTGGAGCTTTATATCTGGACCTTGGGTGTGTGCTTGCCTCTTTGATATTACCTTAAGATAAGTCAAGTTCTTGCTTGGATGAAGTCATTTTTGCCCTGAACAATATATGCACCCTCCTTCTGACCTAAATGAAATGATTAAACTAGTCTTTTTGCTACCCAGAACCAGGCTTCTGTTGGAAAGTCTCCAAAATGAGCTATGTTCTGTGCAATCCTAGATCTGCCTGCGTTCCTTTAAGAAAATAAATACAGCTAAGTGTGGGGGCACATGCTTGTAAATACAACTTTGGATGCTGAGGGAGGAGGATCACAAATTTGAGGCCAGCCTCAGAGAGTTAATGAGATTCTTTCTCAAAAGACTGGAGATGTAGCTTAGTGATAAAATGCCCTTAGGTTCAATCCAGAGTTAAAAAAACATTAAACTAAAAAGGGAAAAATAATACAGGAGAAAAAATAACCACAATTTGGCAATCGTTTCAAAGAAAAAATCATTTGGGTGTTCATGTTTTGAAAATCCATGATACAGATACCTGAAAGAACAATGTCTTTGGGATCAGAGAAAATGTTCTTGAAACCCAGCTTTACCATTACTGTATGGTTTGTGGTTAGTCCCCTTTGTGATGAGAACCTCTTCATTTAGGAAAATTTGGCTTTGGAGAGAAGGAATGATGTTTGTAAGATAATTAAATAGCAAACTGCATACCATACCCTTTTTCATCTATGGAAAGATCTATATAAAAATACATGGATTAATTCCCTTTGTGAAAATTCAGAAACCAGACAAACTTGAAACCAATCACATTGAGATGAGTAGGAAAATTTGTGTCATCCACTTAAATTTATCTTCCTGGCTCAGTGTCACACAATTATAAGAAAAGTCCCCACACCTAGTTTCTCCCTGAGAAAGGTAAGAGATAAATAGACTGTTCTGCCTTTTTAAATAGGGTTGATGGCTTTCCCACATCTTGGGCTTCTGCATTGACTTTCCCCAGAGTATGCCAGGTTTGGCACAATCCATATGCTTAGGAGTCACTCAGAAAAAAAAAAGAACTGGGTATTTGACTGTTCTAGAGGCCGCATCATACAGCAGACAGGGGCCAAAAGAGCTTGGATCCTCACCATCAATAGGGAAAGAAGAGTGAAGTCAACATTCAAGAGTCCAGATTTTCTGGGGGTGCAAGAGGAACTGGATTATTTCTATCATGATTTGGAGAGTTGATGGACTCAGTATTCTCTGAATAACTGGGGGCTACTAAGAAAAACAACAAGAAACTAGACAATGTATTGCTGTTTCAGAAGACTCAAAAAGTAATTAACAGATACCATAGAGAAAAAGAACTTCTAACTAAAAGATATGGGCAAATTCCTCTAATAAGGAATTTACATGCAGAAGTCCAGAGGAGACTCAGGAGAGGTGTAAGAGGAACCCAGAGTTTCTAGCCAGGTTGATGGGTAACGGTCTATCCATTCTGTAAAGACTGAGAGAAGTGGTTGGTTTTTAAATATGTAGAAAGCAATGAATAGGAAGATGAAGAAATGGAGAAATGGCCCAATAAAAGAAATAAAATAAATGTCTAGAAAATATCTTTAAATAAATGGAGGTTGGAGGAGCTGCCTTTATGTGCAGTATGTATGTGCCAAGACCCAAATGGATGCCTGAAACCATAGATACCAAATCCAATGCACACTGTATTTTTATACAAACATATGATAAATAATGGTAAATTATAACAATGTGGAACTGTTATAACTATGCAACCTAATAAAGCAATGTGAAGGGAACATGATTTCTCTTTCCTTATCTCTAAAACTAACTTATACTATACTCACCTTTTTTCCTGTGCTGATATGACAAGATATAATTTCCATATGATGAGAGGAAATGAGGTAAATGGCATGGCCATTGTGACATAGCATGAAGCTTCTACTTAAGAGTTACTTAAACACAGGCACCATGATTTTTTAACAGTTGATCTGATAATTCAGATGACTACCATGTGGCTAACTGCTGGATATTGTGTACACCGTGTATCTGGTGAACAAAGGGATGAGTCATAACCTGGGAAAGGCAAAGTTGGACAGTGTGAGCTTCCATCACACTACTTAGAAGAGAGCCCAATTTAAAATTTGTAAACTGTTTATTTTGAGAGTAGTCATTTAACCTCATCAGACTATGTTTGACCATGGGTAACTGAAACTGGAGAAAAGGAACTAAAGGTAAAGGATGACTATTTCACATAAAATATCTGATAATTCAAAATAGCTATCAGAAAAGATGCTCGATCAACTCAGGAAAACAAATCATGAACAAAATGAGAATTTTAATAATGAGATACAAAAAGGAAGTAAAAAATAAATTTGCAAACTAAAGAAAATAACAACTAAACTGAAAAAATCACAAACGGTGTTCAATAACAGACTCAATAAAGCAGAACAAAGAATCAGTGACCTCAAGGTCATATACAATTATGAAGAGCAAAAAGAAAATTTGCAAAGAGTAAAGAAAACCTATGGGATCTAAGGGACACCATCAAACACACCAACTTATACATTATTAGAATTTCAGAAAGAGAAGGTAACAAGAAAAAGGAAATACAAATTATTTAAAGAAGTGACAGTTGTAAACTTCCTAAATCTGGGGAAGTAAGTGAATATTGAAATTCAAAAAGTTAAATGTGTCATTAATTGGTGAATCCAAAGAAATACACACCAAAACAGATTGTAATTGACATGTCAACTTTGAGAGGCAAAGAATAACTTTAAACAGAGAAGAACATCACATACCAGGTAATATTTAAAAGAATATAGTGGATTATTGGCCCTAAAGTACTCAAAGTGTTGGCATCAGTAACAAAAATAAACTTTCCAACCAATAATACAATACCCACCAAAACTGTCCTTCAAAACTGAAGAAGAGAAAATGACATCCATAAATAAACAAAACCTGAGGGAGTTCATTGTCACTGGACCTGTTTAATTGCTCCTGGTTTAATTGTGTAAAGGAAAGGAACTGAACCTCAGGCCATTTTTTATATTTGCAAGCATAGAACAAATCTAGTACTTAAATTTACTTACTGACTGAAAAGAGACTCTAAAATCTATTAAAATCTAATTTTGACTACAAGTATGGAAAGAAAAGGAATGAATTTAGCAAATTCATTTTCTGTAATGAAATCTCTGCTGGATGTTTTACAAATGTTAGATTATTTAGTTTATACAAAAACATGGTACATATCAAAGTTATATTTCTTAGAAACACTCAGAATATATTTATCATACAATGTCACCTAAATTTTATTTTATATTATATATTTATATAATATTTTCACATTTTTCTGATGAAAGTTTCTGAGAAAATAATTTGAAATATTTGTCTTTTTTAGAAATGATCGGTTTGCTCTTAATTTTTGCCTTTTGTATATTTATTCTCATCTTTTAGCAACACTTTCCAAGAAATTTTCTTGGAAATTTTATTATAAATTTCTTTTATTTCTAAAACTAAGCTGAGGTGGGCTCTCTTATATTTCTCCCATTCTTCTTAGAAAATGTCAATACCTAGCCTCCTTTAAGGTATGGTCTCTCCCGCTAATCCATTCTCCACCATTTTCTTACAATGTCTTTTATATAATACAAATTGATTGCAAATAATTAAAAAAAAAACAACTCTAAATGGCCCTCATTTTTTATTTTAAGAAATCACTTTCTGTGGATTAGGTTATTAATTCTTTAAACAAATGGACTGTTAATTTTGTTGGAAAGATAATAGGGAAGGTTATAAGTGAGATGTAGAAATAGATAAATTTGGTCCCAACTACTCAACACCTCACTATCTAGGTGATCTTGAACCACTTGTTAAAGTTCCATGACCTTAGCTTTATCTTAGGTTAGAGACAATAATAGGAACTTCTTAATAAAATTTTTGTATGATGATGATTCACACTTGACCCCAATAGTGTATCTGTCATATAATAAATATGGAATTTGTTATTTATACATATTAAATGCATATTAGCTATTGCAATATTCACAATATCCCAAAAGGCCCATGTGCTGAATCCTCATTCACCAGCCTTTCATGCTATTGAAAGGTGGTGGGATCTGGTGGAAGATGTCGGATAACAGCAGGTGAGCTGGAGATATGGAGGTAAGAACCCTAACTTCTCCTTTCACTTTTCTTTGTTTCCTGACCACTATGAAATGAACATATTTCCTCTGCCTGGTGTTCCATCCAGGTTGGTCCATGTCACCACAGGCCCAAAAGCAACTGGGCCAGGTAACCATGTACCAAAACCTCTGAAACTATGATCCATAAGCCTTTCTTCCTTAGAAGTTGTTTATGTCAGATATTTTGCCACAGCAGTCAAAAGTCAAGTCAGTTGTTACACTGCAATCCTAAGTAGTAGAACAGTGAATCATGACAGGTACTCGAAAATATAAATCAGTAATGAAAGGAGATATAATAGACTCCAAAAGAAAAAGCACAAGATAAACGGCATTATAAAAGCATATGAGCTAATTTCCTATTCACAACAACCCTAGGAAATAATTGAATGTTCCCCACAAGCCTGTGAAGAAAATGACCAGTAGATGCATCATGGGATATAGAAATATGGTCTGAGAAGAGGAAAAGATTGCTAGGTAAAAGGATGATAAACAGATATATAATATTTGGTTTAAAAAAAACCAACAATACAATTGGGAACTGGGTGAGGTGGCACCGGCTTGTAATCCTAGCTACTTAGGAGACTGAGGCAGGATGATTACAAGCTCAAAGCCATTCCAGGCAACTTAGTGAGACCTGTCTCAAAATAAAATAAAAAAACGGCTGGGGATGTCACTTAGAGATAGAGTGCCTCAGGTTTAATCCCCAGTATAGAAGGAATAACAACAAAGGAAGATAGGAGAGCACAAAAGAAAGAAAGAAAGAAAGAAAGAAAGAAAGAAAGAAAGAAAGAAAGAAAGAAAGAAAGAAAGAAAGAAAGAAAAAGTCTTGTGAGAAACATTCTATCTACTTCCTAGGGTGGTTGTGAGTTTGAAATTAGCACATATAATAAGAGGACTTTGGGAGTCAGTTTTCTTAGGTTATTTGACTATTTTCCTGTGTTTGATCTTCTTTCATATTCCAATATTCAGCTCTTCTATTTTCAGCCATTTATTACTTTAAAAATAAATCAAGGAAAAGTGAAGGTGATATTCTTATTCCTTCTATCACTTGCTTAACTTTCCCATCTTTAATGACTTATAAGTACAAATTCTGTAATGTCCCCTCAAGATCAGTGTCTCCTGGTACATCTCCTGGTTAATAGATGTTTTTCTTGATATTCCAAATTTAGGAAGACAAACCTACCTCCTGTGTTAAGTTCACTCAGCACTCCTAGTTGTTGAGGTGATTGGTCTTCATCTCTTTTCTCAATCATGCCATTATCTTTATTGAGTTAATGCTTGTAAAATTATAGTACACCTTGCCAGACATATAATTAATTTTCAGTTAAGTTGGCTGCTATTGTTCTTATTGTTACCTACATCTGTAGTTCTAATGTTCAACTCGTACCATTTTTTAAAAAATCCTTCAAGATTGGAATTTACTGTTTAAATTTATATTTTAAAATAATAATAAAATAATAAAATCATAGTATTTAAATCCTTAATGATTAATATGCAGACAAACATAGACTGCTGTGGGAGTATAATGGTGGCCTATTAATTATGAAAGTTAGAAGACAACATTAAAAATCTATATAAATATTTGTCAATGGATACATAGTATAATAAATTATACTTCTTCAGGTATCTGAAATCCTAATCACCTAATTGTTTTATTGTCCTAGAAAACAGTTATTGTATTTCAGTTCTTTTATATGTACCTTTCTTCTACAGAAATAAGTGAAAATGGCTCCAAATTAGGAGGATAAGATATTAATTAATTCTCGGGCACCAACTTATTACTGATGATTCAAGAGTCTCATTTACAAAATACATGATTTGCCAAAAAATTTGTTTCTTAAATGATTAAATATTTTTTGTTTATTTATTAAGGCTAGGATAAACACATTCTTGATTGTATCCAGGAAAAAAAAAAGAAGTAATAAAAACAAAAATAAGAATTTAACAATTGGAAATAACTCCTGGCATGGGTAATAGAAATTCATCCCAGTAGGAGAGAGCTACATAAATCATCAGGATTGCATGCTGACTTCTATTCAGTCTCAAAAATATGATAATTATTAGGCACTTAAAAAATCATGCCATTCTCATTGCATGATTGTTTTTGGTCCTGTTTCAGGACTATTATCTCTCTGTTCTTTAGCAAGTAAATCAAACCTTTGAGGTATGACTTTGTACTCATCCTCTCCTAGAACTGTTTTGTGCCTGTCCTGAAAATGGTACCTTTTAAAAGTGATGCCTCCCACCTACTGAAGATGAAATGCAGCTCAATGCTCTGACCTTTGAAAATGTGGGTGTAATAGTCAGATCGAAGGACAGAAATCAAACAGGAGATGGATGAAATAAACTCTTTTTTTTATGATAAGTGTTGATCTTTTTCTGTAGCTTCAAATTCCCAGAGAAGTTTTTCTTGATTTCCAAGGTCATTATGCAGCAGAATAGAAACAAAGTCAAACTAGCACTCTCTGCCATTGTGGGCAGATTTTCCATGTTAGCTCAGCTAAATGCCAAATGTGTGACTTAGGGAGAGTCTCTTTTTCCTGTCTAGGAAATACAATTATTGAGAGAGATAAATTCTGGTTTTTTTCAATGGAATTTCTAGGATTACATTTTAGGTGGTGGTATATAGCAAGTGTCCCAGGAGTGTTCTTTAGCCTTTGGGATGCAAGGTCCTTATAAAGAAAAGAATAAGAGGGCATGTACTGAGCAAGAACCTGATTAATAAGAATGCAGAGGTTAGTCTACATCTCCCACTCCTCCCTCCACTTGATTTTATGGCTTGTGCATGTTATTTTTGAAAAGCATTGCTGACTCCCTTGCATGGCCAGAAATGTGTGAAGGATGTTCTTAGAGGCCAGGAATTATTCTTATAAAGGAGGAGACGACAATAAATGATTCCTTGCTGTACCCAGCTCTCCCCACCCCAGGGGACAATTCTTCATGGGGCAGTTCCTGATAGCCTGATTCAGGGTACATGAGGGGGTTATGAAGATCAAGGTCACAAATGTGTGTTATAGAAGAGGTTATGCTATGTACTGTAGAGGTCAAACTGAAAAAGTGATGCTAAGAGGGAAAGGGATTTTGACAAGGGCTGTATAAAACTCAGTTCAGTAACCATATGGGTGTTTGAGACACAGAAAAGATGAAAACCCAAAGCTGTATGTAGGATTGGGGAGTTAACAATGAGCTTTAATCTCCATGATTGCCTGTACAGATAAAGTAGTGGTTGAATACAGGCTGTATTTTTATTAATTTAAATTTATCCTGTACTTACCTCTAAAATATCTCTTCACCTCTATAAAAGGAATGTTCTGAAAGACATTCCTGATTTCCCAGAGGCTCCTAATTTAAAATGCAAATGCCCTAGCTTATCAAAACGTTTTATCTGTTACCCTTCATCAGCTCAAAACAGAGAGAAACTATTTTTGTGGAAAAAGGACCAAATTTGGAGTCAAATACTGGATTCTACCTAGCACCAGTTATTTAACAATGAAAAACTTTTTTCAGTTCCCTTAATTTATATAAAATGGGATTATGATATTTTTCTAACAATAACATATAAAATACTACTATTCTGTTTACCAGAATAAAACTGTGGTGCTCAAAATCTTATGTGAACTTTTGAAGAGAAGCACCTATAATTATCAGTAATGATTATGAGTTGGGTAAGAAAGAAAAGATGTAGCGCTACAGCCAAAAGCAATGGCAGGTGGGATGGCTGAAAGGGACCATGATATGCCATAATGGATGGGGAATGATGCATTGCAACTTCCAAAGTCATGTGTATTCTTCCACATATTTCTTTCACTTTGACCTTGGACCACATCTGTCCTATGCAGTGACTCTGGAGAATTGTGATATGCTCTCTTTTGATTAACAGTGTGCTCAAGTCTTCAGCATTATGCTGAGAAACTTCCTATATGATAATCTAATAGTCTGACTTGAAAAAAATTTAGAATTTAATCTCTGTCTCCGTATTCACCTTCAGGATATCCATTATGAATTACACTGCATGTTATTTTGGAGAGTTGGTGATAAATTAGGAGATTAGAGTAAGGCACAGTTGTTAAAGAGAAAATAGTGAGTGTTATTAATAAAATAATTTCATTCTCTGGTTCACTGCCCCATATATCCTCCAAACACTAATTAACAAAAATCATAGATTTACCTTGCCTGGTGAAACAGTTCAATTTAAGTTCAGCCACAGTTATATTGAGTGGTTTAAGACTAAAAGATTTTGTGACATGACACTATCTTAATATTAGAGAAGAAATAAACTATAGCTACTTCTTTGTCATAATGGACTTATGTATAATAAATCCTTGGGAAACCTCATTTCAGTTTACCTATGCTATTAATTATTAGAGGACAAGCTTGTTTTTCTAAGGGATATTATTGAAATCATTCACTTTCTAAAAAAGGAATCGTGTATGTTGAAATATATGAACTTAGAATGTTCACAGGAAACAGTGATAATAGTCATTCAGTATACATATAAAATTGTCTAGTACTCAGCAGTCCAACTTTTCACCGGAGGTACAAAAAATAAGGGTTCGTCCTTTCTAGAGGTAGTGATAGGTAAGAAAGAGGGTCATAAGAAATAATAGTGGAACAATTTTTAAATTAAATATATATTAAATTAAAGAGAATAAAAATGAGAGAGGAAATATATATCCTGGGTTTTGAATTTGAAATATAAATAGAACCTTGTTAAAAGTGGGACATGGAATGAGAGGAGGAAAAAATAATCCAAGAAATGTGAAAGTGGAGCAGAAGACACACAGAGCATGAGTAGCAAGTTCAATTAATTCTTGTTCATGAATGAGTAGGTTGTTTATGCATTCTTTATTGATAATTTTACTGATGGTTGTCAAGGTCTATGTAAGGTTTTAATAAGATGTTTGAATACATGATGTGTAACTACATCACCAAGTGATTAATCATCATGAAACAACTCAGATTATTAAAATATGAAAAAGCAATAGAAGTTGAGAAGCTCCAATAATTGCATATATACAGTTGTTATAATCACAGGTCACAGGAAAAGGATCAGGAAATATAGATTCAGAAAGCTAAGGTCCAATAGCATATTGAAAAGTTGATAAATATATGGACTGTAGATCATTCTTAATGTTCACATTCCAGAGGAATCACTCCTGGGCAAGAGAGAGAAGAGAAAGAAGTTGATAATACCTACTTAGGTAAGTATATAGGATGAAGCAAAGTGCTCTCAGAAAAACCTCCATATTGCCTTAGCCTACATTCTTACATGGGAGGTAAAAACATCAGAGCAGGAATTAATGGGTGGGTTTACCTTTAGGCCTCTTCTTTCTAAAGTTTCCATTGTGTGCAGACATGGCTTAACTCAGGTGCAGTCAGAGTACATCCCTTCATTCAATCTGTGTCATATACAGTTTTTCAGCTTCATGCAGTTGATCATCTTACCCCTATATATGATTCTAGGAAAAATTGCTTCTATGTATATTATCTTAATCTCCATTTAAACTTTTAAAATTTTATAATGTTATGGGTTCTCGTGTAGGTCAACTCAGAGCACACTTGGTTAGTCAGCTATTTAGTTTCTGGAAATTTACATATTGAGAACAAACACAATCATTTCTGGAAGGCATCCTATAATTATTAGGTGTGTACATGGAGAGGACATTATACATGTTGATATAATATATCATGATATATTATATCAACATGATACATTATATCAACTGTTGAGTGTAAACCCAATTACAATTTGAAATTGTGTTGATGGATCTTTTTTCAAAACCCAAATACTAAGGAATTTTGTGTCATCAGTAGTACCCATATCCTTGGTCATTCATCGGAACAGATATCCTGCGTAGAAAACTGAATAGAACCATCATCAATCAAAAATGATGATTCCTTGTCAAAATACTAACCTACAAATGAATAAATTCAACAAATATTTTTAGAGTAAATTTTGGAGTAAATTTCATAATCTTTCCTGAAAAACAATCTCTGTTTTGTTAAATAAAATATTCCAGAAGGATACAATGGGATGGGTTTAAGTAAAATTCCAAAATAATTCTAGGAAAAAGTATAATTTAAAACAAAAGACACACAACATGCAGAACTTAAATTGTAGATTATCTATGTTTACCAAGTTGTAAGAATTTGTAAACATGGTCTACATAACCTCAGGAAGTATTTTAAAATTTTAAAGGTTTTAGTGACTTAAACTTATGTTGACAGCAATTATAAGATTTTTGATGACCATCCTTTCTGTGGATGACAAGTATAAGTGTAGTGCAAGATACATCAGCTTGAATTATTGGAGAACAACAAAAAGCAGGTGGGAATGGGAGGGGGTTCACCTTGAAAGACAGGAACTACACTGATGAAGATTCTGCATAAATATCAATGATGACCATTTCTGATTTAACAAGTTAGAAAACCAAGAGCCCACAAATTCCATATAAAGAAAATGAGTGAAATAATAAAGATAAGAACAGCAATCAAAACAATAAAAACTAAACATAGAGTATGCTGAAATGCAAAAAATGGTTTATTAAACAAGGATTCATAAATCTACAATAAGATTGTTAAACATCTATCTATAAGGTTGAGAAAAGTGAGAATGATAGTTTTGTGTGTGTGTATATACATATGTATATATATTATATATATATATATATAGAGAGAGAGAGAGAGAGAGAGAGAGAACTATTTTTCTACTAACAAGAATGAATGAGGGAGTAACATTTTAGACCCAATGCACATATAAAGGACAAGGAAAGATCAACAACATAATGGAAATAAAGTCACCAACACAGAAAAACAGAAAACTTCACTAAAAAGCACAATTTATACAAACGATAAAAAAGTAAAAATGATACCAAATGCTATAGCAATAAACTTAATTAGTACTAAAATCTCACACAAAGAAA
The DNA here is from genome assembly GCA_020662805.1 of Glaucomys volans. Lineage (NCBI taxonomy): Eukaryota > Metazoa > Chordata > Mammalia > Rodentia > Sciuridae > Glaucomys > Glaucomys volans. The sequence goes on from JAJEJO010002424.1 coordinate 38,542, forward strand.
ATTCCAGATAGAAATGGCTTCCCTGGTTAGTTCTGTCAAACATTGAGGGAAAAGCAATAATACTATTATTAACCACATTAATTGAAAAAAAGTTATAGAAAAATAAAAGGCAGTCCAATTTGTTTTATTAAAAGTAATACTGAAAACTAAATTTGGCAAAAATGAATATGGTTGGGTAAATATTCAGCAAGCTCTAAACAATCCATTCTAACTATATAAAGAAAAACTAAATGCATAATATCCTAGTAGAACTTATTCTAAGAATACAAGGTTAATGCAAAGTCCAAAATCAAGTAAATTAATTCATCATATTAACAGACTAAAATCAGCAGTTTGTTTAATGAACACTTAGAATTTACCTGACTCATTCAACACATAGGTCTGTCCAAAAAAAAAAAATCTTGAAAAAATTAATAGAAGCAAATGATGTCCTCAGTTGAATTAAAGGAGAGAAAGAAAATACAAAGATACAATGAAAACTTACAACTAAAATAATGCTAAATAATAAAAAGAATGTTTTCTGTACGTAACTAAAGACAAGGTAATTCATAACTCATTTCAACTATGTACTAGAGTTATAGATATTTCAATAAGGCAAGAAAAAGAAAAAACATGAAAATGAAGATATAAAACTATTCATATTTTAGGAGAACATTATTTGTGTGCTTAAAAAATCATAAGAAATCTACAAAAATAGGAACTATGGCTAACAGTAATACAGTAAGTCATAAATTAAATTTTCTTTTACATATTTTAGAAATGAAAAGATATAAAAGTTAAAAGTGCCATTTAAAATAACATCTAAACCCAGAATATATCAGGAACAAATTTAATAAAGTTGTGTAAAACTCAACATTGAAAACTACAACATCCTATGGAGGGTTATTAAAGAAAACCTAAATTGAGACATGTATCCTGGTCTTAATATTACTAAACCGTTTATTCTTTCCAACTAGATGTACACAAGAAATGCAATCCTAATAAAATATCTAAAATGTTCTGTGGAAATGGACCATATTCTAAAATTTATATGGAATGTTTAAGACCTTAAGTGGAATATTTCAGATACATAATTTTAAGACTTACCATGAATTTCACTAGTCACAGTAGCATTACTTGTAAAAGAGCAAATAAATAGGTCATGGAAATAAATTTTAAAAATTCAGAAGCATGTTAAAATTGATAAAATGAATTTTCTACAAATATTTCCAGTGACATGAAAGAAATTTCTCCAAATGCTGCTGGAACAACTGCATTACAATATATAAAAGAGAAATGAGTCTTAATTCCTGCTTCTCACTATGTGCACACACATGCACACACATCGACACACAAACATATATGCATGTAAATCAGGCAGTGATGATCATACCTGAACATCAAAGCTGTAACCATATTGCTTTTTGGCAAAGCATAAAACCATGTATATTCATGACTTTAAAATGGACAAAGATAACTTAAATAAGACATGAATGACACTAATGAAAAAGAGGGTAAAATGATAAATAGTTCTTCATCAAAAGTAAATGAATTGCTGGGCACAATGGCACACATTCATAATCCCAGCAGCTCAAGAGATTGAGGCAGGAGAATCTCAACTTCAAAGCCAGTCTCAGCAATTTAGTGAGGCCCTTAGCAACTTAGTGAGGCTCTGTATTAAAAATAAAAATAAGAAAAGGGCTGGGGATGTGGCTCAGTGGTTAAGTGCCCCTGAGTTCATTGCCTGGTACCATGAAGAAAGACAGAAAGAAAGAAAGAAAGAGGGGAGAGGGAGGGAGGGAGAGAGAGAGAGAGAGAGAGAGAGAGAGACAGGGAGAGAATCTTTTCAGAAAAAAATACATTAAACTGGAAAAGCAAGATACAAATAGAGAAAGACTCATCTCTAAGGTATCTGTAGAAAAGCAATAACAAATATAAAATAAATGCATGATAAAGAGAAAAATAGTCCCATATTTAAAACCATATTTAAAATTAAAAAAAAAAACCTGAACAGATACTTTATAATAAAGGAATTTCAATGTCCCTTAAGCCCACAAAAAGGATTTGAAAGCACTGATGGGAAGAAAAGTCATAAGGGTACCCCCATTTCCTACTCACTAAGATGGCCATATAAAAAGATTAACAATAAGAAATGTTTATAAGATATGGATCAAAAAGAACTGACATATGTATCTAGTTTGAAATTCTTACAACCAGTGTTTGGAAAACACTTTGACAGTTACTTTTAAAGTTATATATTCTTGGGGCTGGGGATATAACTCAGTTGGTAGAGTGCTTGCCTCGCAAGTACAAGACCCTGGGTTCAATTCCCGGCACTGAAAAAAAAAAAGTTATATATTCTCCTATGCTATGGCACAGCAAATATCTCTACCATAAATGAAACCATAAATGCCCAAATAGACTTGTATAAGAATATTTACTGGTGCTTTATTTATATTAGCCTGGAAGCAAGAACCAGCCAAATGTCTACTAGTAAGTGTGTACATAAACATATTGCACTATAGTAATTCAATAGGAAACACTGAGAGACAGACACTAGCTCGTAATGCAGACTACACAGATGAAACCAAAAATATAGTATTGATATAAGCAAATTGTAGGATCCCTCTTTTGTGAAATCTTGCAATAGGCAGAACTAATTTGTAGAGGCAGAAAGCAAAGCAATGGTTGCATGTATTGGAGAGGAGAAACTGGAAAGGGGCATACGGAAGCTTGGTGTTCTAGAAGGGATCTATGTCTAAGTTTGTTGGTGTTTACAGAGAGCAAGCATAGACCTAAGTGTGCCAGTCTGTGCAATTGTTTCAGAAAAATTAAGCAAATGTTTTGACCTACTTGAGACCAATTCAGAACTACAGATAGATATGTTGACACACAATTATCAGAGGAATTTCAAATCAAATTATTAAATAATAAAACATCATTGCTAGCTTAAAGGACATGAAATCAGTACACACAATGAGGAATACTACCAGGCATGGAGGTACATGGCCATAATCTCAGTGACTTGGGAGACTGAGGCAGGAAGATCACAAGTTTAAGATCAATCTCCTCTCCTCAGTGAGACTCTGTCTCAAAATTAAAATAAAAAAGGCAGAGGGTATGGTGTGGTGCCCCTGGGTTCAAAATTTTCAATACTACCAAAAAATAAAAATCAGGAAAGCTATTATAAGCCATAGTTATTTAAAATCATGACAATAATTAAAAATTCATTTTTAAAGCAAATTCATCTAAAGAGTACATAAATAGATAATTATATTTTAAGAAGATGAGTTAAATCTTCCAGAAAAATAAGTTAATTCTTTCTCATGCAAGATAACCTTTAACAATAAAGAAGTTATCAATTTTCCTATTAAACACAATGAAATGACAATCAAAGTTCTAATGGAATTTGGGTTAATTATAAAAGACTGATCATAAAATTATGAGAAAATGTAAAGATGACTGCATGAGCAATTTGGGAAACAAAAAAACATCTGAATGGGCTCTCATTCCACAACAGGCAATTTTATACTATGTGTGTTCATAATACAGGATGGCCTTTATATGTGGAAGGTAACAGAGAGCCGGAAAGTTGATCTCCTACCTGTAGAACTTTGCATGTCAGAAGGCATGTACAAATCATGGGAAAGCAGAAGGAGGGGCTATTGGATCAGCAATTAGGGACTATTTGACAACTCAGAGGGAGGAGTTTACATTGATTTTCTCCTTCTACCCTGCACAAAAATAGAATCCAATTTGATAAAAGAACTAAATATGAGAATATGAATTAAAGGTGTTTAGAAGAAAATATTAGAAGCATACCTTTATGACCTGAGGGCCTACAAAGGTGTCTTTAGATACACTGGGAACCCCATAACTATAAATTTCAGTTGAAAGAACTTTGAACAATCCCTTCCCTTTCTAGAAGCTATCTTTAAGTAGAATGGCAACTGACTGTGTGGAAAGTGGAAACTTCTGAATGCTCTCTGGCATTTGTAGAAATTTAGATGGAAGAAAAATGGGACCTCAGAAATGCTAGGAATGGATAGAATTTGTAATTTCAATGGTTGGGTAAAAGGCAGCACAGTGTAACGTGAATGACGTATTTGTGCTCACAGATTCCATCATTTCATTAAGAAGCCTCTCCATATAATTACGGTGGTGTCTCCCTCAATAATTAGAACATATCCAAAGCATAACATTATAAATTTTTCATTCTCTTCTTCTTAGGAGTTTGTGGATTCATAGTTTGCATTTATTATAAAAAAATTTCAACCATTATATTGAAAAATACTTCTATATTTTCTCTATTACCTTGTTACTCCAATTTTCATGCATATAAGACTTTTTGACTGTAGTCTCCATTTGTTTTTCCTTATGTCCTGTATTTTGTATTTTTCCTTTTCTAGGTTTATAATGAATGTTTTTTCTGATTTATATTAGGGTTAATAACTCTCCTTCAAAGTAAAACTGTTTGCTAACAAACTGTCCTTTGAGTTTTTAATTTGGGTTTACTTTTTGGTTCTACAGTTTTGATTTTAATTTCATATTATAATAGAGATTCCAGTTTCCTGATAAGATGACTATGATTGGCAGGTTGATATGTTGAGAAATTTTCCAATATTGCCACTTCCTCCTGCATACATGCCACATGTCCCCCAGGACTGAGAATTTGATGGATTTTACATCTATGATTGAGTTATATTATAGTGTGGTATTGAATTTAAGAGAGATAACCAAATGTGCCTGAACTAATCATATAAATCTTCTCTATATGGGTCTAGAGATAAGGAAGTTATGAGACATGTCAGGCATGAGAGTCAATGTAGAAAATTTTTTCTGCTGGCAATGAATTTGGAGGGCTGTATGTGAAAATATCCTCACAGAGCCCTGTAGGATCTGTATACTTGTCCAACAACTAACAAACAAAACTGAACCTCAGTACACAGCAGCAAGCAAATAAAATATGGCAATAATGTGTGAATAAATCACAATGCTGAGGTAAGAACACAGCCTGCCAACTCGTTGATTTTGGCTCAATAGAATCTGAGCCAGGAGAGCAGTGTGGACATGCCTTGACTTCTGACCCACAGATGTGAATGACATGAAATGAGTGTGGTTTTAATGAGTGTGGCTACTTACTTTGTCATCATTTCCTTTGACAACAATAGAAAACCAATACTGTCAGTATATTTGGATTTATCCACTTGACAACAGAAAGCAAAGTTTGCTTCTTTGCTTGTTTTACCATCCTGGTATCTCTGTAGTCAGACACAACCCTAAAAAGAAACTCTAAAGTCACTCTTAATGAAAAATCAGATCAGTTACAAAGAAATTATAATCACAAAACCCCGAATATATATATTAACAGTAGTAATCAATTTCAGAATAACCATCTAAACCTTTGTTCTAAAATTATCTATAATCTAGAATTCATTGCAAAGTTAAATTATCATGTACAAGGAAAGACAAAAATGGACTAAAACAGCAAATGCAGTCAGATCAATTCCATTTGGGAATACAAAATTCTTGCACATTTTTTTCTGTCAAATTGTCTGGGGAAAAAGGGTAAAATCTAGAAGAAGAAATTAAGAAATTCTGAAATCAGATTTCTAAACCAGGAGTATAGCAATTAGTCTTCCCTGTATGTCATATGTATAGAATTCTTACAGGTACCAGTGAAGACTAAGAGAAATAGCCTTAAGGACTTTCATAAAAATGTTTTTAAGTTAAAAGAGAAATGAGTGCAAAGATAGCATAGTTGAAATGATGCAAACACGAGAGCATGGTGAAAACACCCACCTTGGATGGGCATTAATATATTTGGGGTGTGATACGCAAGTGCATTGTAAGGATGTGTAGTGTGGTTTATGCTAAGAATTATTTTCTCCCAAACTGCCTAAGTTCTAATCATTGGAGCTCATGTATGTATCATGACACATGGCACAGAGAATTAATGTTCCAGATAGAATTGAAGTTGCTAATTGATGCTAACATAGGGGAAAATCTTGGATCATCCCAATGGATTCAATGCAGATATAAATATCCTTAAATTGAAAGAGGGAGGCTAAAGAGGAGACCCTAATGACACAGTATGAGAAGGAACTGAACTGCCTTTGAGAGTTTTCAAGGTGTGTAATATGTGAAAATACACTCTACTGTCATGTACATCTAAAAAGAACAATAAATTTAAAAAAAACAAATAATATTATAGAAGAAAAAAGAGAAAAAAAAAAGGAATAAAAAAAGGTTCATCTCAAGGAAAAAAAAAAGATGGAAGGATGGAGGCATGGCAGGGGGCAACAAGTCAAGGAAAATGTTGACAAAATAGAAGCATTGTTTTTGTTTTCTCTTCCCCAGAGCATATAAAAAAGGAATGTGGCACTGCTAATGCCTCAATTCTCTCCCCATATCCCCAGTAACCTTGAAAACCATCAGCCCTGTTGATACAGAGGGGTTTCTCAAAAAATCCAAAACCTCTTGAGTCTCTCAGGGAAAGCCCTTTTCACAAAGCACTATGAATTTTTTGAACTGATGCAGAGCATACTGCATGGGGAGTGTTGTCCTAGAGTGTTTGTGAGAAACAATCAGAGGCAGTCATTCACATCAGATTCCTGAAGCTGTGGCACCACTTGGGGAAAATAAAAGCATGGTCAACAACTTAAAAGAAGTATCTGAAGAGTGACATATCCGTAGGGGACGTTGAAAAACTGTCATGCTTTGAAGCTTCAGGAAGGTCATGAGCATTTGCAGAGCTGTATCCATTCCCAGGAGAGAATCGGTAGAGTCCAGTTTAACATGTCTGACTGATATTTCTGTCTGACATGGAGGATGTGCACAAGCAGGAAGTAAAGGCTAAGGCAAAACTGTGAACTTCCTGAGTGTAGAATATGTGTCCGTTAACAGGGATACAATATCTGTCATAAAGGGTAGAACTTACTGATTCAAGATATTTAAGGAAATATATCAGTAATCCAACTGATTACTAAACTGACCAAGAATAATCATCAGTGGCAGCCACTACAGGAAATACAGATAGTATAAAATTAGTCCAGAGAAGTTTCCAAACAAGGAAACAGCAAGAAAACAATTTTAAAATACAATAACAACAAATTCTGCCTGGAAACTGATTCTAGATTTGTCATACAGTGTCCAGGTCAAAAAACAAACATTTGTGAGAAACATTTAAAAAAAAAAAAAAAAAAACCAGAAAAAAAAAGTTAATAAAAGCCACCCTATGTTGAAAGCAGACATTAGACTTCTTACAAAAAATGCAAAATCCATTTTTATGAATATTCTCAAATGAATGAAGAAAATTATGACTAAAGAATAGAATTATGGGTTTGGCCCTATGTACATGTATGATTACACGAATGGTATGAATCTACATTGTGCACAACCATAGAAATGAAAAGTTGTGTACAATGAATCAAAATGCAATCTGTAAAAATAAAAAATAAGAATAAAAAAGAATGGAATTATGAAAATAATATTTCAGAAAATATAGAATAGTGATAGAAACAAGTTATTAAAATAACTTTCATAATTAAAAAGTAAAACACTGAAATGGGGAAAAATCAATTATAAGACTAAGCAGTCTATTTGAGAAGGTAGAAGAATCAGCAAACCTGAGTATATATCAATTGAAATTCTACAGTATGAGCAACAAAGAGGAAAAGAATGAAGGAAAATACCCAGAGCCTCACAGATCCCTGAGGCACCATCACAGGTACATAATGAATGTTTCTAGAGATGAGACAGATGAAGAAACAGAAAGGACATTCAAATAAATAATGGCAAAAATTTTTTTAACTATTAAGAGGGAAATGCTTTACACACTGATCTAAAAATTCAGTGCAATCCTTATCAAAAAAATTGGTGGTGGGCTGGGGAAATAGCTCAGTTGGTAGAGGGCTCACCTCACAAGGCTCTGGGTTCAAACCCTAGCACCACAAAAAAAAAAAAAAAAAAAAAAAAAAAGAGAGAGAGATACCACATATTAGTTAAGATAAATGAACTAGACAACATGCCTAAGGCCTTGGTTTTGATCTTTATCATGGCAAATAAGTAAATAAATAGGAACTACATCTGGAACTAGAACATGTATAGATCTCAAAAATATGTAATACTGATTGAAAAAAGAAAGTAGCAGAAGCAGTGCAGTGTGGTGGTGCACCCCTATAATTCCAGGGACTTGGGAGGCTGAGGCTGGAGGGTTGCCAAGTTCAAGGCCAACCTCAGCAACATAATGAGGCCCTAAAAAATTTAATGAGACTCTGTCTCAAATTTTAAAAGCAGGAATGGGTTGGGATGTAGCTCAGTGGTAAAGCACCTCTAGGTTCAATCCCCAGTATCAAAAAAAAAAAAAAAAAAA